>JBBIGC010000007.1:17167265-17183598 GCA_037576955.1 Lepidarchus adonis | reverse complement strand
CACACACACACACACACACACACACACACACACACACACACACACACACACACACACACACACACACACCTTAAAATAGCAAGCGTCAATGATTTTGGGGTGGACCCAGTGTCCCTAAGCAGTACACAGCTAATCAGAGTTTGTGATGTAATAATTGCTCTAAAGTGGAGCCCATTACAGCACAGTATTGGTACTGATGTTTATCACAAAGACACAAATGCATGATTTATGCCAGCAATGAGTGTTTACATTTCAAATATTTTCCAACATCAGTAGCCACACAGCGCGCACCAGACAAACACACACACGCTCACACATGCACACACACGCTCACACACGCTCACACACATGAAACAGGGGTATATAGCCTATCCATAGTTTCTGCTAATAATATTAAGGTCAAAGGCAACCAGTATATGAAGCAGACAAAACAAAGCTTTAATTGGATTTGTAATGGACATCTAATACAGTAATGAGGCACCAACTAGCAGAATATCCCTTCTCACAGTCATGCAACCAAAAAAGCCCATGAGCTGTTAAAGGCCACGCTCTAGAACAGGTGTAGCTCTGGGCCTGAGTCAGAGTCACTCCTGCCATGACACTCTCAACATTTTCAGCCTGACTCAGTGAGAAGATGAGACAGACAAAAGGGGGTGTAGGGGGGGTTAAAGAATTACAAAATAAAGAAAATATTGATGCAGTGTTTTAAAACTGAGTATAAGTAAATGCAACGTAATGTGAATAATGTGCAAAAATCCACAATTGATAACAAAAAACTATTTTAACTGTTTAATATATCCTAATAACTAATCATTTACTTTTTTACAGTGCATACTATAATTTATGATCAGACTATAAATTCCTTTTCTAAACTTAAATGGTACTCATATGAATGCGAGCAAAAGAAAAGAGACTGACATGATGCATGTATAAAGCAAATAATAAAAAAAGAGAAATGACATGGGTCAAGTGGATGCCTTCATGCAAAATTAAAAAAAGAATGAGCGAGAGAGAAAGATGTGCTGCCAGAGATGGCTAGATCATAGCTAGCGTGCCTTAATAAGGACATCAGGTAGTGTCTGCAGTAGGACTGACAGAGAGAGCGCAACAGAGAAAAGAACGCCACTAATATAAACTCTTTCTTTCCCTCTTGTATCTGCTACCTCAACACAGAGACACACACATAGTCCAGAACAGAGCAACTGAGACAGTGATTCAGTGCAGCCCCATTGGCCCAATGAGAACAAAGTGGGGCAATATTTATAGAGAAATTCTCAACACCCTGTCTTCCCCAAAATCAGCTGCTCAACCCCTCTCAGAGCACCAGAGAAAGAGACACACATGTATATACTGTGTATTGCTTTTATAGATGATAAACAGTCAATTATTCCTAGATATGATTCCCGAACATGTGGAAGCTCTTCAGGTCTGGGCCAGTTTAGGTTTGCTGGAACCAGAACGCTGCTGAGGTACCATGATAGGTGACAAAGATCCTGAGTGGTCATCCACTATGCTGTATGAATTTAGGAATCTAATTTTCAGTCTTATCAGATACATCTAGATAGTTTAACACTTCAGGAAGCTCTAGATAAAATAAAACCAATGGATGAAAGATAAAATCAAGGAACACCTTGAATGGAGTTTTAATTGCTTAAGTATGTTTTGTTCCATTGGGGTAACTTTCCTTGTCTACACACACAGAGATCATTGCTGGTGCTGCAAATGTGGTATGAAGATTAGTATGAAATACTCCGGAGCATTGCTTCAAGAAATAAAGCCCTAGATTTCATTCAGTACAAATAGCAGAAATTTACCCATTCAAAAAAAAGACATTTCCAGCCACACACTCACAGAGACTTTGTTATTACCACAGTATCATTTAGGTCAAGGCTGGTGACAGAACAAAGCGCACATGTACACATATTAGACAGAAGCACATGTGTAAATCCACTATGAACCTTTACAACCTCTACTCAGAGATAGAGAAAGAGAATAACATAAATACAACACTCAGCACTGGACAGACAGGCTGTGACCACGTGTACCACACACACACACACACAACACACACACACAGAGAACATGTCTACACTTTCAGTCTCCTCTTTACCTTTATATTTCTCTCTGACGTTCTCGTACGCCTGAATGAAGTCCTGCTCGTCTGCATTAGGCGGGAGGCAGATGGGTTCATACATGGCCATGGCCAGTGCTCTCACACGTGCGGTCAGCCACTTCTCTCTGTCCTCTTGCTTCTCCCCCTGGTGCTGTGTTGGGTGTGCGCCTGTGTGTGTTTGCAGGTCGAGGTCAGTACTGTGGCTGCTCTGGCTGGTGAAAATGTTCTCTTTCCTTTAGCTCTAAAACTTCATTCTACAAGCCAGCAGCAGCAGCAGCCACACCCCCACTGCCCTCAATCACCCACCCCACTGTACTAGCTGGGAAATACCAGCAACCATAGTAGAGCACCGCCTCTTAAAGACACACACAAAGCTTGCTTGAAGGTGTGAACGCACTCTCACTTATACACACACAAGCATGCACGCACCCACGTGCACAAGCGCCTGTTAAAAACACACAGATTTTACAAGACATTGTCAGGTACAAAAAAAAAAAAACAGACACAACATAGACAGGGATGGGAACCTAGAACCAGTCCCACTTGAGTGCCAATTCCAAATCTGATGCATGAGAATAATATGACTCTGAGGTTATTGAGTCCTCTTTTCATATTTATTTTCTCTTTATTAAAAAATAAATAGCAGTTTAATTTAACATGTTTCAATGTAATTCTACAAATGCAAACATTCTACACTGTGTTCAAACTCAGATCTGAATCTGAACATCTGTGTAGGTCTTTTTTTCCACACAGAAAAGTGAGTGAAAGGTGAAGGAATTGATGAGGAATTGGACCAATAAGCAGAAACAATACTGCCAACAGTATTAATAAAGTCAAAAAAGTCAAGCAAAACACAAAAAGCAAACACACAGATACACAAAGCACTTTGTTTTTTCCCAAAATGATAAATCATTGCAATTCTCAGCAACACTATTTTGATTGTCTACTTTAGATGGACTAAAGCCTTTTTCGACTATAAGCATACTTATACTTAACTTTCCAGGAAAGAAAACATAAAACTGTTGTATAGTTGTCACAGTTCTACACACTGTCTGTCTGTCTGTATATTTAATGCTTTTAAATATTTATATATATATATATATATATCAAACAGCTTTCAGCTTTCTTTTTTATAGTCATTGGATATAGTCATTCTTTTTGTCTTTCTTTCTGAGCCCTGGTCAGCTTCTGGCAAAAATGTTCTTGACATCTTTAAAGAATTTCAGCAGGGGAAAAACACTGAATATTTAATAGCCTCTCTCTAGAGAACATGGAAAAATGAGCTAAAATATGTCATTTGGTTTCAGAATGTTCTTTATCAGTCCAGCTCAAATCTGCATGTTTACACTGTTTAATATGTGCCTTAAAAGTCATCTGCAAATTCCTAATCAGAGAACAATACAAAAGTGCAGTCAGTCTGTATGTTCCATGAAATACACATCACGTCCTGTTTTCCTTCCTCTAGTTTGCCAAATCCTTACTCTCTGCATACAAACACATCTTTCCATGACGGTCTAGCATTACAGCTACCCTTCCACAGTAGCATGGCCAAAGCTCTGCCTAGGAGCACTTTTATTGTATTTAAACAACTCTAAGCGTTTTTTCTGCTGGCAAAGAAGCAGCACTTAGAGTTTCCTGGAAGGAAACATGATCAACGCCAAAAAAAGTTTTTTCCAGACACATTCAAACTCTGCCTACAGATGGAAATTGCTTTCATTGCCATGAGGAATGACCTTTAGAGGAAAAAAAAACTCTTGATACAAACCAATTCATTAAAGTAAAGTGGTTTCAGAGCCAGAGGAACAAATGAGCAAAGCAGTGATGAGAGGAGTGGTAATGATCATATGCATAGGGATGGGGTGATTAATAATAAATCTATGTATAATATGTATATCAAAGTTGTTATTATTTAAAACTGCAGGTATATTACCACATCAGTATTCTGTGTCTAATATAGTTTTTATTTGCACCAGAGAAAGTAACAAAGCCTTTGTCATGACAACTAAACTTTCAACTAAAGTTTAGAAAGACAAAGACACTACAGATGGCCTTTTCCTGAGCAGCATTAATACACTTTAACATACCCTTATCAATTTGTTACTCAAAAATGCCTCATGCCTTCATTACACATGGGGCCAAGCAATACAAAATGTTCTTTCTGTTGAGAAGAATATAACTTTTATAAAACTTAATACATAATATACAACATTTTGTTAAAATCTGCTCTGTCCATCTGCAAGCTTTGCTTTAGAACAGTACCTTATGTTTTGCTGTATGCTGTGTACTCTTTAGCTTGAAGGCTAGTAAGTAACTAGAAATTTGTTAAAGAGATATAAGAAGAGGTCCCAGGTGTAGTGGAGAGAGTAAAGAAATGCACTCCCTACTTAAGGCTCTAACTTGTGAGATGTCGTTTCCTTGGCAAGTGTGTTACAACTGTGCCACTGGAATAAGGAAGAATAAGCTACAAAATGATCAGGTATAAAAGCCCTGCGCCAGAAATGAGGCAGCTTTCCCACCACTTATCCACTAAGTTGTGGTGTTTTTACAGCTAAACAATACTAATGGCAAAACGTGATTTGCTGGTGGGCTGAGCTCTGGTTGCAGTGGAAGGCCCTTAGACGAGAGAAAGAGAAAAAGAAAGAAAAAGCCTGTCTGTGCTATAGATGACAGACAACAAGCAGCAGTAAGAGAGGAAGCCACAAGAGGGTCGAACATGGCTTTTGAGACAGGGAGCAAGCGATACAACTCCTTAGGAGGTGAGCGTGAGACATTACTCCCCAAGAGGGACTCAACATGGAAACCAGCAATAAGATTACAAGACGCATTCTAGGTCTCTAGGCAATGCAGCAAAGCACTTACTACCACCATCTGCCTGCCTGATGCAGTATAACTGCAGGGTAAACAGGCGTCTAGCCTCTGCTGGCCCACCATGGAGTGGCAGTTGGACAAGGGCTACTGGACTTAAATAGTTATTAAAGAGCTTAAACATATACAGTACTGTGCAAAAGTCTAAGCCAGTCGTTCAAATTGTTTGTTCCCATTCCCATCTTTACCTTTCAGATGTTCAAGGGTAAACCTCAGTCGGGCTGTGATGTGCCACTCTTTAGTCTTTGAGAAAAGAGGTTCTTCTGGGCCCTGAAGCCCACCACAACTGTGTTCCTTGAAACATCAACTCCAGAAGAGGCCAGGTTAGCAACAATCATCTTGGCAGGTGTCTGGGGCTCCTTGTTGACATCTCTGACTATTTTCCTCTTGTTGAAATCTTGCGCTTATGGCCACAGCCAGGTTTGTTCCTTAAAGAATTTGTCTCCTTGTTCTTGGTAATGATGCAATGTACAGCAGTTCTGGAGACTGTGAATCACTTGGACATGGCAGTGTAGCCTTACCCCTTATCATGAGCTTCTAATATCTTCTTTCTGAGCTCCAGACTGATTTCCTTGGTCTTTGGCATGGTGACTAACAGTCGTCTCTCTCATGTGTTCAAGTGCCCTGCTCCTTGGAGTCTTTTTATGTTGATTGAATGTTGGTAGGAAGTCAATTGACTGCAGGTGTTGTTAAGAAGCCAATTGACTGCACATGTGTGTTTTGAAATCAAACATTTACAGGGGGCTAATATTTTGACCATCCCATTTTAAAATAATTTTTGATATAATGATGTAAAGCTTAAATTTGTACCAAAAGCTACTAAATAGCACTGGTGAATGTTTGATCATGTTTTTTCTCCATTAGTTTTACCGCCATTACTCTTAATTTCTGCTAAATCAACAAGTGGTCGCAGTTTACAAATTTCACTGATGGCAAGTTCCTTGTCTATCACAATACTTTCAGATGGTAGAGTTTGGTAAATTTAACACCTTTTACTTATTTAAGATTAAACCCAAGAGGATAAATGTGTACAATGTCATTGGTTCATTCATAATTCCTCATAGAAAAAGACTGGAAAAGCTATCAAAAGGTGTGAAGTTGTAGCTGATCTAAGTGAGCTTATTTTTAGTGAGCAGCTAAGTGCTGAAAAGGGAAACAAGAACACATTAGCATAAATGTTTATGTGATAACAGCTTTTAAAAAGATAAAGCCTGTGTTACACTGCACAATGTGAAACATCCGAATGTTTGATTCTTTATTGAAGCATGTGTATATATAGTATGGGTATGTGTACATATGTGTGTGCTGAAAATGTGAAGACCTGAGAAGGCCTTTCAAGGCAACCCAGCTTACATTCCTCCACCCCACAACAGGTGTATGTGCTAGTGAGAGAACATTACTTAAGGATTATGTTACAGAGGCCATCCCAAGTAGGATGTGTGAATGTGTGTGTGGCCACTGGGGGGTATATATGTGCACGCCATCAGGAGTGATAAGACCCTCCTCAAATATAAATTCAGCCAACCATGGCATAAAATGAAAAATGTCTGTCTCACATGAAATCTGATGTATGCTACTGACTACATTCAATCCCCTTGGGCTGAGAATGTACAGTATCTTACAAAAGTGAGTACACCTCGCATTTTTGAAAATATTTGATTATATCTTATTAATGACATATTATTAATATCTAAACTTCTGGCAACAAAAGTGAATACACCTCTACATGGAAATATCCAAATTGTGCCCAGAATGTCAGTATTTTAGTGTGACCACCATTATTTTCCATTATTTGCCTTAACTCTCTTAGGGATAGAGTTCACTACAGCTTCACAGGTTGTCTTTTTTCTCCTCACGTGGTTGCCACCACACACACTTACAGTGACCAGTATAAAACAGTGTGAAAGTGATATCACCAAATTTAACACACCTGCTCCCCATTCACACCTGAGACCTTGTAACACTAATGAGTCACATGACACCAGGAAGGGAAATGGCTAATTTGGCACATTTTGGACATTTTCACCTAGGGTTATACTCACTTTAGTGCCAGTTGTTTAGACATTAATGGTTGTGTGTTGAGTTATTTTGAGGGGACAGCAAATTTACATGGTTATACAAGCTGTACACTGACTATTTTACATTGTATCAAAGGGTCATATCTTCAGTGTTATCCCATGAAAAAATGTGAAGGGGTGTACACTTTTGTGGGATACTGTAGCATGACTGTCTCAAAGCCAAACCTCTCCATTTTCCTTATACACATCATTCATGATGTAAACTCGCAAATAAAGCATAGATATTTAAAACACACGAATGTGAATGTCAAATTGCATGAATTCATAATACATGTATTTAGTTTCAAAGTGAATTGCAAAGACCTCTTGCAGCTTAACATTTTATGGGCCACAGAGGAGACTTAATGTTATTGCTGAGTTTCTAAAGTAATATGAAAACGCCAGCTACTGTTTACACACTGAATGGAAGAGGTTAAAAATGACATGTCCTTTTTCTGTACAGTAATATTATTTACATCTTATTTAATATTGCCCACTATTGAATGCATATTTACACCTTGACATTGTTATAACCATTACTATAATAAAAATACTGCAAATAACTATGAATGTGCATAATTCTCTGACAGTTCAATATTAAGCTGTACAATTACCATTGGGGGTATTTTATATTCTTCTTAAATTATTCTATTCTACTGTTATGTGTCTCTGAGTGTCTTTGTGTGATGTGGCAGTCAATACAAACAATTTCCCCCTGGGATTAATAAAGTTTTCTGATTCTGATTCTGATTCTGATTGTGGAAATACAACCTTACACTATAGGCTAGTATTGTAAACACAGATTATCAGGTTTATTGGAAATACAAATGTGCTAATATTAACATTAAATTATTACCATCAAGTGTGTAAGAGTATGAGTTCCAGAATTCCCCAGGGAGGTAAAAGAGGGAATACTAAAAAGAGATATATACTGTATACTGTATATGCTGTCTGGCAAGCTGCACAGAGAAAGGAATGTATTCTTATAATGCAATTATAAATAATGCAATTACCGTATAACAATAATCTGCCATTTGTAAATTATCTTTAACTGACAGAAATACACTGAAAATAATTTGAAAATACAAAAGATTTAGCTGACCAGCTTGACTATACACTGCTCAAAAAAATAACATGACAATGTAACTCAGAGTCAATCACACTTTGTGTGATTCTGTGAAATCAAACTGTCCACTTAGGAAGCAACACTGATGGAAATTATAGGCAATTAGCAACACATCCCCAATAAAAGAGTGATTCTGCAGGTGGTGACCACAGACTACTTCTCAGTTCCTATGCTTTCTGGCTGATGCTTTGATCACTTTTGAATGCTGACAGTGCTTTCACTCTAGTGGTAGCATGAGACAGAGTCTACAACCCACACAAGTGGCTCAGGTAGTGCAGCTCATTCATGATGACACATCAATGCGAGCTGTGGCAAGAAGGTTTGCTGTGTCTGTCAGCGTAGTGTCCAGAGCATGGAGACGTTACCAGGAGACAGGTCAGTACATCAGGAGACGGCAACAACTCAGCAGCAGGACTGCTACCTCCACCTTTGCGCAAGGAGGAACAGAAGGAGCACTGCCAGAGCCCTGCAAATTGACCTGGGTTCCTCCTAACGTAAGACAATGCTAGACCTCATGTGGCTGGAGTGTGTCAGCAGTTCCTGCAAGACAAAGGCATTAATGCTATGGACTGGCCCATCCATTCCCCAGACCTGAATCCAACTGAGCACATATGGGACATCATGTCTCGCTCCATCCACCAACGCCACATTGCACCACAGACTGTCTAGGAGCTGGCGGATGCTTTAGTCAGTAGACCACCCGCCACCTCATCAGGAGCATGCCCAGGCATTGAAGGGAGGTCATACAGACATGTGGAAGCCACACACACTACTGGGCCTCATTTTGACTTGTTTTAAGGACATTAAATCAAAGTTGGATCAGCCTGTGGTGTGTTTTTCCACTTTAATTTTAAGTGTGACTCCAAATCCAGACCTCCATGGGTTGATGAATTTGATTTCCATTGATAATTTTTGTGTGATTTTGTTGTCAGCACATTCAACTATGTAAAGAACAAAGTATTTAATAAGAATATTTTATTCATTCAGATCTAGGATGTCTTATTTTTGTGTTCCCTTTATTTTTTGAGCAGTATATTTTGTAAATGTAAATTAATTTGAATTTGATATCTATAACACTCTCCATGAAGTTGAAACCAGGATAAAAAGTTCATAGAATATTCAAGTTACAAAGTAATTAATTTTAAAACAAAAATCATAAAAGGAGTTACTATGCTATTATAGTAATAAACCATCTCAAATTTCTAAAAGTCATTAAAATAAAGTAATACAGCTAAATGTTTTGTATCATTTAAGCTTACATCCACAGTGGATAATTCAGAGGCTGTTAAAAATGCCAGAGTAGACAATCACAAAAGACAAAGCGAAAGGCACATTTCTATGACATTAATATTTTCTCTTTTCATGTAGGTATAATACTACTATAATAGGTCTTATACTGACATCTGGTGGGCAAAGTGAGAACTGCAGAATTAACCATTTACTGAAGCACAGGACTATGACATATTTTAGAAAGAAACAAAGAAGATATATTCTTTAAATTCACTTAAATTAAATCCAGCAGTTTTATAAAATAACTATTACAAAGTATATTGCACTTTGTACCTGATTTAGAGCAGAAGTGAGGACAAAGAATGGCATGATATACACAAAATGCTGTGTTGAAATTATATTGCTACATATTGCAATTGCTCAATTACTCATGAACAGTAAATACTGGATCAAACATCACAGAAAACCCTGTCCAACCCTTTAACACATTTAGCCAAATAAATAGAACACACTCATATTTTGCAAAGTCATGTTAGCTGTTGTGTTTCTTCTACAGTTTTAAAAAATGACCCCTTTAAACTTAGTAAGGTTTCCTGTTAATGGCTGGGTTATTATGGGACCATACAATAGTTTGTAACATCTGGGACACCACAGATTGTCTCGGATGCTGACAGCATATAATGAAATATAAATAATGAACAAGATTTATTTCTTAACACAGATTTTTGCTATATCAGTATAGCAACATTCGCTACACAATCTGAATAAGTGAACAGTGACGCTCCAGATGTTCTTTTCCCAGCAATGTGTCTGATCTTACTCCTGCTCTATGTGTACAGTATTTATACTTCTTTATCAGGTTGTGAATGTCTGTGTTAAAGCAGGAGAGTACCTGGCTCTCTGAAATGCCCTATATCCCCCGCCCCAAAACACAACTAAGAATCATTACAACAGACACAGAAGCTCCAACACTAATAGTTCAGTCATCAAGTCATCAATAACACTCTGTTAGCTTCAGACACATGGGAGCCATAATAACCATTACTCAGCTGGCTGATGTCAGTATTAGAAGTGAAAACTACCAAGCCTAAGGATTCCAAACAGGAGGGAATGACCACTGTACCTGATGTGTGTACCTACATTCACACAAAAACATCCAGTCATGATTTATCAGCCTCAGGTTCAGCTTATCAAAAATTATACAATTAGTAAGCACCAACGACGCTACATTTCTCACATATTTCATTTTAGTCCCCACAGACACAGGTGTGCACACAAAGCAAAAGGGAATGCAAGCTATAGGCCATAGCCTAGTCCTTTACTTAACACTAGGTTAGTAAACATATTTGTAACACATGCACTGTAATTCTACAGCACAGATTTTAGCTCTAAAACCAATAAGCAGTAAATTAAGCAATTTGTCATGAACCACAAATCTAAGAGGACCAAATTACTGCAAACCTCTTTCACTTCATTTAATGCACTTAATATTTTATAATTTATATTATTTATATTTACTTTTATTAAACTTATCAGTTCTACCCTACATTCAGTCTAGAGGGTTTAATTAAATGTTTTGCTCACCTAAGGTCAAATAAGCAACCAGGTAGATATTCTGTTTAAGCAAATTACTGCAATTCCTATAGATCATTGAAAGGCTAAACCTGGCCCTGTTTAAGACAACACCAGCCCACAGGCAGATTAACACACACATTGAGCTACAGTGAAGAAGGCAAAGTTGATGTTTTACTTTACTAATACTCAACATATAGTACATTTGCTGTGACTGTTCAAGTCAATTACAGTACAGCTTGCCGGTTAGGCATGTTCCTGGTCACTGCTCCGCCTAACTGAGAATTACATTTATTTACTGAGGCTTGGTTTTTCATGGTATCTTTACAACAAAAAACCCACTATTGTACACTCACTCTACAACCTGCTGGAGCTCATGACTGCTCAAAACAAATATTGACAGTTTAACTAGGGATATGCAGAGATATGGAAAAATAACATTGATTATTCTGTCTGTAGTTCTTTTTTTGCACTCGCTTTGACTCATATTTCAAGTTACAACTGAAATATATTTGTAATTCCTTCATTTTAATGCAAATGTGTTGGTCTGTGTGTTTGTGCATTCACAGCGCCACTAAGACAGGAGACAAAAAAAGAGCTGCATCCACAATTTCAACATCCTACTACAGATGGAAACACAAATAACTGCCACAAACAACATGACACAGAGGCTTAGCATGAAAGTATAGTGCATAGAAGAGAGGAGATAGCCAAGCCAAAACAATGCATTATAACCAGACTGTGATCTTGATTATACTAAAGCTTTATAAAGATCCACATGTTGGCATAAAGCAGACTAAGACATATATGGTGACTTCATCAAACATGTAGCTAAGATACTATTTTTCTGCTGTACAAACATGTGTCTGACCTCATTACATACAGTAACAAGCATTCACAAATGATTCACAAATATGCTTTAGGTCAGCATGTACTTGATATTAGATACTATTCAAATGTCTATATAATCATGAACTGTATTTTCTCTTCTGTTCACTGGTGTATTACAGTATGGTAGGCAGTGGTAGCCGAGTGGTTAGGACCTTGCCCTTGTGAACAGAGGCAAAGTCCTGGCTCAGATACCACTGAGGTACCCTTTACCAAGGTACTGTCCCCCTACACTGCTACCCAGGCGCTGTTCACAGCTGCTCACTGCTCTATGTAAGGATGGATTAAATGCACACATCACAATTTGATGCACTTTGGTGCACTTTGTTTGACAGGGTGTGTTCACTATGACAATTAGTCACTTCCACTAACATAGGGCAATTTAGTTTTTTTATTTACCCACTATCACAGAATCCAAAAACAATGTATCTACGTATAAACTTTACTTTATTAAATTCTTTTCTTAAATCAGAGCAAAAGGAATTATACACTTAGATAAATATCAGTAAATCAATTTCATGTTTACTTTTAGCAGCTTGGCTGAGTGCAATATTTGCTCTTGCTATTGTCAATTGTAGAACTCTTGAACACGCCTAAGAGCTGATCATGATAGGTCATTCATTGGAAGCTCTATTTTCCATTGGTTGAGAATTTCACTGCTCTGTGGAGTAGTCTTGACTTGTCTCAGCTTAGCTGAAGAAAGTGAGTTAGACATAATTCTGGAGGCGACTGAGTGGCCCACCTGCAATACGAATGACGGCCCTGTCAGCAGGGTCCAGCACCTCGGCTGATGCGGACTTGGAACGTTTGACCCTCTGGTGTTTAGGCAGGTTCCAGGGCAGCGTGTCTCCAAGACAGGGGAAACTACTTCTCTCACTGGAGCTCTCCTCCCTTAGAGACAACTCCCTGTGTCTTTCCCTGCGGCCTGCAGCCATCACCTGTGACACATGGAGAGGATGATGCCACGTCAGACATACACACACAAACACATCATGTTGTCAAACTTTATCTGTCCACCTACACTGTGCTTTTAACTTTCCAAAATGAATGAATGAACAAATGAATGGATGGATGAATAGATGAATGAATTAATGATTAATGTAACAAAAAAAGTTATTATTACTATTATGAATTTGTTTGTTTACTCGCTATAACAAAGTTCTCTTATGTAAGATAATGACTAAAAATATTACTAAGTTTTTTTTAGCTACTCATGAGCAACGAGGCGTCACATAAGCAGCAAATACAGATATTATGAGGTACAGTCACAATTGGCCCATTCACCTGCCCCACCTGCAGACAGCACTACTGTTCATAATCTGTTTTGTCAACTTGCATAAGACATATAAACACCTAGATATAACATTTAGAGCAATGCACACACATCTAAGAAAAACTGTGAAAACTGTGGAAAAACTATGAATTTTAGAAAATTTCAACTAACTCTGTGGCCAGTTAACATCTGATGTACACTTACATAATTATTGGCACCCCTAGATAAGATGTGCTAAAAGCCTTAAAGCCTTCAATTCAAATGAATTTTAAGGGTAAAAAAATCTCTGACTAAGAAATAATTGTTTTTCATAAAATCACTTGTTCCACAATTATTGGCACCCCTAACAATTCCTAAAAAATAAATGTAATTGTATTTCTTTCTAAAAGGTATTTCTGTCATTTCTACATTAGTTTTCTGTGATTTCTACAGTAGTTTACATTGGTCAGAGTATCTAGGAACATTTAATTAGTAATTCATCACTTCCTGTTTCCATGGGGTATAAATATGACATGCCACAGAGGCTCTTATCCACTTTTCAACATGGGAAAGACAAAGGAACACAACATTCAAGCAAGGCAGATGTGTGTCGACCTTCACAAGTCAGGCAATAGCTAGAAGAAAATAGCCACTCGTCTGCACCTGCTCATATCTACTGTCAGAGGATCATTGAGAAGTTTAAAACAACTGGAACAGTGGTAAACAAGCCTGGACGAGGACGCAAGGTTATTTTGCCACCACGCACAGTGAGGAGGATGGTAAGAGAAATAAAAAGTTCTCCAAAGCTCACTGTTAAAGAATTGCAACATATGTTAGCTTCTTGGGGTCACAAAGTCTCCAAAACAACCATCAGGCGCTGTCTACATGCCAACCAGCTGTTTGGGAGGCATGCACAGAAAAAAAAATGTTCTCACTCAATCATAAATGCAAACGTCTGGAGTTCGCTAAGCGGAACTGAGGCTTCAACTGGGACCATGTGCTTTGGTCAGATGAGACCAAGATTTTGGCAACAAACACTCTAAGTGGGTCTGTCGGAACACAAAAGATGATTATGCAGAAAAGTACCTTATGCCCACTGTGAAATATGGGGGCAGATTGGTGATGTTGTGGGCCTGTTTCTTTTCCAGATGCCATGGGAACCTTGTTAGGGTGCAAATCTACACACAAATTGTTCACCAGACACAGAATCAAGCTCCTCCCATGGAAATCTCAGTCCCCAGACATCAACCCTATTGAAAACCTGTGGAGTGAGCTGAAGAAGAGAGTGCAGAGGAGAGGACCCAGGTCACTGGATAATTCAGAGAGATTGTGCAAAGTATAATGGTCAAAGATTCTTCTGTCTGTATTCTCACATCTTGTAAAACATTATAGGAGAAGATTAGGTGCTGTTTTGTTGGCAAAAGGGGTTCGAACAAAGTTTTAACATCAGGGGTGCTAACCACATGTGATTTTATGTAAAATAATTATTTCTTAATGTGGATTTTTTTTCCACTAAATACATGAATTTGAATTAATGGTTGGATTTTCCTCTTTCTTTCAATGTAGTCCTATATTATTTAGAAGACAACTGAATTTATTAGAAGCTAAAGAACACATCTTAACTAGGGGTGCCAATAATTATGGAGGGCACTGTACTGTATATAACCATCCCTCATTGTCAATCCCTCAATCAAATAAGATAACAAGTTGGATCTCAATTTCTCCACTCTCCACTCTCCTCTCTGTCTGTAGCACTTAAACCATTATGTTTGCTGAAAGTGCCTGACAGCACACCAAGTGTAACATTGCCCTGAAGTAAAACATGACCTTATGCCCTTATTCAACCAATGCCAGAAAAACACATATAAGGAGCAAACTACTCACAAACTCTCCCTAACATTAAAGATTAACTAAAGCAGGCCTGGCCAGAGTATTTAAAATCATTTGTATATTTTATGGACTATATTGTGGGTTTAAGTAAAGCGTGTCTGATAAGACACATGAAATAGACAGAGATATAAGTGTTTCAACTACATGCTTACCTTATGAAAATTATTCTTATCAGTGAGCATATTTCAAGACTTTAAACATGGCAACTGTCCAGTCCACATGAAGCAAGCCCTTTCTAAAGATTTGTAGCACATTGTCTCTCCACAATGCATATTTTTACCATCATTACCATGTTGTCTTTTAAGACTAACCACATGCTTACAGACAATTTCACACAACTAATGATTTAAAAATATATATTTAGAGGTACAGAACATACTGTGTAGCTGTACAACTAAAGTAAATTCAAATAGTCTGCTAAATATAACAATGATCTCAGAATTGATATAAGGATAATGAGTCATGAGTAATGATATTAGGGGTAAGGAAATTGCAGGGCAGGACAAAATATTAACATAGTCAAACATTTAACTGTACATAGGGAAAGTTCATTTATAAACATCATTATATCATTTAAAGTGAAAGTCAAGCTTTCACTTTTTTCCATGCTGAGGAGCAGAGGCCCCAGAACTGTTTGAACAACCAACCAAATGTCATCTGCTTATACAAAGGCATTTGCACATCTTGCCATTGATGACCTACAAAAAGCAGGTTGATGTTTGCACTGCACTTTCATAAAAAGTGGCTAAAGAACCTAAAGAAAATATTATTTTAGTTCCAAGGCTTTAAAAATTAGCCATTGCATTTTATCTGTTATCTAGAACTTTACATTAAAACATTAGATATTTTAATGCCTCAATTACAGGCTCCAAAATATATTTCATACTATTTAATCACTTTAATATGGCATATAATATTATTATGTAATATTGTATCACATATAAAACATGGTGATTATAATACTAAAGAGGTGGTGGTGGTGGGGTGGTGGCAGTGATACAGTTGTGAAGTTCCCACTGATTAAAACAAAACATATTTGGCTCTGGTTAAAAGTATTAGCATGTTTGTTAAAATCTTCCTGTCTGTAAACCTAAATCTACAAAATGTTACCATCTAACATTTAAAAAGTAAAAAGAGAGGCTTCTTCTCAAAATTAAATCTAACTATTAACTGAAACTATTGTAGGCAGAGCAAAACAAATTCCTCATCAGGAGATAACTTTATTTGAACTAAAACGTGCCACAAATGGCGTGGAGTGTATAGTAAGAGTTCTTACTAGAACCAGAAAATACGAGCACATCACCCCCATCTTATCTAATCTACACTGGCTCCCGATCAGA
>JBBIGC010000007.1:17095717-17117353 GCA_037576955.1 Lepidarchus adonis | reverse complement strand
GAGAGAGAGAGAGAGAGAGAGAGAGAGAGAGAGAGAGAGAGAGAGAGAGAGAGAGAGAGAGAGAGAGAGAGTAACTACTGGTAATGACTAATAACTCTTGGAAGATTTAAAACCGGTAAACGTTTTCAGAGGCTCCATGAAATTAGTGTAGACAGTGTGACTGAGAGGTATAAAACAGGTGAAGATTTTTTATAAATGGATGAGTAGATGAGGAAACAACATGACTGACTGTATGTGAAAGAAAGAAGAAGCTCAAAAAGATGATACTGACAGCTGAAGATCATAAGTGGTTAATAGCACTAGCCCTTAATTACTCAGTTATCTGTTTATCCTGATCCAGTTTCTGCTCTGATTGTAGATTGTGTCTTTGTTACACAGACAAAGTGTCAATCAGTCACTGAACTCCTCTAAATATGAAAGTAGACCAGCATGATTGGTGCCATAATTTTCCAAAGTCTTCAGATTTGGACTTTAAACACAAGAGCGTTGCACTGTTCACTGATCAACCCAAGCCAGATCAGAGCTGAATCCAGCTTTAGGCAGAGGATTCTTTTCAGTCTGAATAAGTGAAGACGTCAATTTTCCAGAAACTAAGCACCCTCAGGACCGCCAGTGGATAAACCTTAAAAGCTCCAATCAGTCGACTTGGGCTTAACCTCAGGATATCGGCAACAAACTCAATGTTCTTTCTCTTAGTCCTTGGGATTTAGATTCTTGGATGACAAATTGACAACCCAGGACATACAAGACCCCCTTCAATCCATGAAATGATATCTGCTTAACTTGATTTCAGGACAAATCAGCAAACATAGTTCACCATGACCTCAAAATGGGCGCCTGATCTCACATCCTCTAAAGGCTAAGATGTTTAAGCTGTAGATGGAGGGGGAGTGTAGTACTGATGCGTGCGTGACCACACTGCGGCAAGATGGCACCGAGGTGGCTCCAGCCTCAGCCCCGCAGATTCAACTAATTAAAGGAAGATTAGTCCATGGGCCCACCAGTCACAACAGGTCTGGGTGTGGGGCACGGTTAATCACTTTGACACAATGGCAGCCAATTAACAAGCTCCACTTGCCCTGGGAAACAAGCTTGCCCCTGCTGCCCCGCTGGCTACTGTTTTCCTTTACCCAGACATAGGGCTGTTCAATATGAAAAATCAGAAAATCAGAAAATCTCATAGTATACTTTTATATCTTTCAGTATTAATTCATTATTCACTATTAAATTTATTTCCTTATGCTCCGTTTGAAGATCATTTTTTAACAATATGATTGGCCTGATTTAAGAACAAAGCTAAACATAAGCATTTACGGATTGCAAAGAAAATGTTTATTTTAAAATGTCTTCATTTACAAGGTATATCGCTCTCATCTATCATGTTTGTGATATTGCAAGTAAATTATGGGTCTCAAACTCCTGTCTTTGAGGGCCAGTGTCCAGCACAGTTTGGGGATCTCCCTCATCAATCACCTGGTTCAGCTCAACTGTTAATTGCCAGATGTAGTGAGAATTTTTTGAGGAGGGAACCTACCAAACTATGGAGTTTGAGACCCATGAAATAAATGGTTAAACTTCCTTCTCCCTCACCATCTAGCAACTGAGACCGTAACTACAGCACAGGCAGTGGTGGCCTAGTGGTTAGGAAGTTGCGATTGGAGGGTTGCACTTACCACAATCCTTGAGTGAGGTACTGTCTCAGTAAACTGCTCCCTGGGTAGTGCTGTGGTCCTGTGTTTTTCTGTAGGACTGTGGTGCTGGAGGAGCATTGTTTCATTTCGCTCTGTACAGTGCTAACTGTATATGGTTAAAATGATAATAAAATCCTATTTGACTTGAACAAATAAATAAATGGGAGCATCAGCTCACACCCTCACTTTCCCTCTTAATGAATGTGTGTTTGATTTAGAAGAAGCTATTTGTTTAGGACTTGTTGGCCAAGTGGTATGAGATGCATAGTAGCCATCTAAAAATGGTGCACCTGTATTAGTTTGGCTGTTGAGCAAAATTAAATATGTATGCTTGACACAAAGATGCACACAAAAGTTTTTACCTTTTTCAGTCTAAACTCAAGCTGTAAATATATTCTGAATGTGCAATTGAAGAAGAACTGGAGAAGACTTTTTGGAAAGCCCTGATGTGAAAGATTGCCAGGCAATACCATGTGTACATGGAAACAGAAATCTACAAGGGCTGTCATGGCAGGGTTTGCCTTATTCTACCTTCTTCATCATGAATGATCAAAAAGCCATTACTATGGGCATCAATTCACCACAATCTCCAATATGGCTCTTGGGCTGTTCTAGCCTAAAGATGGAAAAGTATTAGGCTTCTCTTTGGGCTGCAGACTTGTCCATCCACTGCTCACACAGACCAGTGGTGTTTAGAGCAGCAGGGCTACCAGCTACAGCCATCTCTGTGCCAGGTGTAGAGGCCCCAGCGGCCTTCGCTCTGTCCACACATGCTGAAGAGTCTGCCTGCTAAGTGCAAACCAGCTGCCTGTCAGACCTTACACTTGTTCAATGGCCTATAAGTGAAGATGAAGACATTGGACCCAGGCCATTCTATATGTGTAGTTAAAGAGGGTGAGTGGCTGTGGTTAGCCATGTCTGAATTAGTAAATGAAGTATATTTTCAGGGGCAAAACACTAAGCTTTTCAACACAATAATAAATCCATTGGGTAAAATATGTATTGAACACGTCTTCAACTTTCTAAGTAAATATATTTCTGTGATTTTGGCCCATTCTTCCACACAAACAGTCTTCAAATCTTGAATGTTCTGTGGGCCCCTTCTATGAACTCTGAACTTTCCATTGATTTTCTATAGGATTGAGGTCAAGTGATTGGCTGGGCCTTTCTAGCAGCTTTATGGTCTTTCTCTGAATCCAAATGATAGTTTCCTTGGCTGTGTATTAAATCATTATCATCCACCCTTGTTTCATCTTAATCATCCTGGTAAAATGGCAGCAGATTTTTATTTTTGAATGTCATTTTTCCATTCATCCTTCCTTCAATTTTGACCTCCAAGCATGGTGTGTATTATGGCATATAAAGTGTTAAATTTTGATCTAACCAGACTATATTCTCCTACTATTAAACAGGGCATGGTGGTTGAGTGCAATACTCATTGTTTTCTTTGAAACTATTGTTCCTACTAATTCCAGGTCTTTGTGGAGTACTCCACAAATGGTCCTTGGCTCTCGGACAACTCTTCTAAAAATTCTTTTCACTCCTCTGTCTGAAATCTTGCAGGAGACACCCGGTCATAGTCGGTTCATGGTGAAATTATGTTCTTTCCACATCTAAATTATGGTCACTACAGTGCTCAGTGGAACCTTCAGTAGCCATCAGTATGTTTTGCAACAATAATGTTGCGAGGGTCTTGAGAGAGCTCTTTGGTTTTACCCATCATGAGATGTTTCTTGTGTGACGCCTTGGTAATGAGAATATGTTTATAGGCCATTATTTGGGACTGAACCAAATGATATTAATTTGCACTAAGTAGCAGGATTGATTCAGCTGGTGTCATTACTTTTCTTGCATTTTTGGGCCTTCCTTCCTTTTTCCTTGTGTCATTGCATTTTATTACACGTACCCTAATGTATGGACATATATGGTTTGATTGTTTTATTTGCATGTATGGAATGGATGGGAAAGCTCAGAGTTCATAGAAGAACCCACATGACCTTCAAGATTGACTGACTGTGTGGAAGAATGGGCCAAAATCACACCTTAGCCAATGCACATGACTAGTTTCTCCATACAGGAGGCATCTGGAAGCTGTCATCACCAACAAAGGCTTTTGTACAAAGTATTAAACACATTTCAATCAACATCTTCATACTTTTTCCCTGTATAATTCCAGGACAGCTATGGTTAGATTTTTTGCATGTGTGGACTGGATAAGTTGTTACAAACATCTGGTGAGAATTTCATGTCAACAGCACCTTTAGAAATATATTTACTTAGAAACTTGGTGACATGTTACTTATTTTACCTGCTGCATAAGGAGAGAGTGAAAATTCACTAATAAATGGGCTTTTAAATCACACATTAACATTTTGGAAAGTAAATCATCTGAACAAAAGTGGGAATTCTGAATGGCTCATAAATATAAAAAAAATTTACAAATCAAATAATAATCAAAATTATATTTTACATCCTGTTGTTGATATTTTAACCAAATTACGGTATAATTCTAACTTACAAATTAGAGTGCAAATGTTTCTCATTAAAAACCTTCCAAAACCTCGCTGCTGCACATGGACTGAACAGAAGAACACTGCGTAATCAATACACAAAAGATCATCTCTTTTCGAGGTCAATGGCTTATAGATATTACTTACTATTATTATTATTCAAGGTTCCATAATCCTGTAAATGTGTTTTGCCCATCCAAAACAGAGGTTTATCTGAATTGTTTTATGTGTCTAGCTTGTGTCTCAAGTTCATGTAAAGTCTTGATCTTCTCAGGCTAGTAGCACTGTGCAATAAGGGAATTTGCAGCAAGCAAAATGGCGACCTCTAAATTAAGAAAAATAATTTCCAATGTTCTCATACATCTCATAAGATAACTCTTCCTACAAGAGTGATTGTATCCCTATTAAACTTAATATTAATATTAAGCATGATATGCACACACATGCACAATTAATTCTTTACTTGGCTATTTCCCGCAATCTGAGAATGTAAAAGCAAATGGGTTTTTTAAAGTAGCAGCATAAACATTCATAATCAGAATGCCTGTTTGTGTGTGTACACTAAAATAGCTGAAACATACAGCATTCACATAGCGGATACCTCAAGAGGTATAGTTCTAAAAACTTCTCTTCGCTATCTTTATCTCTTCTCTTCTCTTCTCTTCTCTTCTCTTCTCTTCTCTTCTCTTCTCTTCTCTTCTCTTCTCTTCTCTTCTCTTCTCCTCTCCTCTCCTCTCTTCTCTTCTCTTCTCTTCTCTTGTATTTTTGTCTCTTCTCTTCTCCTCTCGTCTCCTCTCTTGGCCAATAAGAACTTTGATGACAGGGAGGCAGAGGGAGGTGCAGAATGGAGCTCAGCAGGCGTTTCATTTTCGCAAGCAGTCGAGTGGCTATTAATAAACAGTGTTTATGGGCCCTGCAGTAGCCCACCCCGGGGAGTCCCACCACAAACTGCCAGAAGGAGGCTGACATGCCTGCGGGGAACCGTCGGCCCGGCAACCGACTCTCAAACTCCAATTCAGAGCAGCCAAGCAAGGCCGGTTTTCTTGGTGGCTTAAGGGGAATAGGAAGTTTAGATATTTGTACTGCATCGACAGAATGTTTAAAATGTAATTAAAGCACAGAGTTACATGTAATATTCTCCTGTTAGTGTGTGTCAGGTCAAAAACATGGTCAGGTCAAGGCTAAAGATCTGTAAAATCTTTAAATGACGTGTACTGTTATTTAAGCTCAGAGTAATGAAATCTGGATGATCCGATAAACAATGCCAAAAATAGTGGACCTACTGCTTTTCCTCCCTCTCTGATTTCCTGTTTCTTCTTAATCCATAGCTATCTAGAAGCTAGAAGATCTGCTGTTACGTAACTCAATACTTATTGTAAAGGCGGGTATCTAGTGTCTGCTGTTAGGCATATTACAGTACTGTGATGTTAGTCCAGTGCCTGACTCTTCTGTCTCCTTCTATTTCCCTTTCCCTTTCCTGTTTATAGTGTATCCCTAATCCCTTTTATGTTCCTAAATGTGATTTGTTGTACAGTTGTCGTATTAGGTGTTGTTCAGGGACTTTTTCAAAATGTTTGTGGAATCCAGAGTAATAGGAGAAATGCTAAGAAAACTGCTTTAATGAAGACAGCTACTCTGAGTTTTACCTTTGTCCTTATAGACATTTTCTGGTCATTTGTCATGATTTCCTGGGCTGATGATAGTGGAAGCAAAGAATTCTAACCTCCCAGGAATGAGGCCAGTTATGTACATCTTGCTGTGAAAATGCCAGGGGCCGTGCTTGTGATTTCTCATCGAAAGGGGCAAAGGTTAGACAGTTGCACTACTCAAGCCCCTTATGAGTATTTTTTTTGCTTGGTACCTTTACAAATCTTGTGCATTCCACCAAAGGCAACTTGCTGGCTAAAAAATTGTTTTTTTAATGGTATCCAATCAATTGATGTGCATCTAAAAATCCTGTGGCTGAATCCTACATTTGGATTGACATACACTGTCTCTGACTCACATCAGCCGTATCAGCAGGGAGGTAGTTTCCATAAGTTGAGCTGACAAGTGTTTTGTAAAGGGTTAGAGAAGGATTGGCGACACAGTGCATTCGGTTAAAATGTTAACAATGGCCCCTAATCATTAATCTTATACTAGATAATTTATGCCAGTAAGTATGCATCACAATGCCAGCTTTTAATTAAAAGAGGACTGTAAAATATTTTGGGGAAAGGTCAAGCAAGAAGAACTAAATTAAGAGGAAACATTCTCGAGCTAGGCCAGAAACTGGTATAGGAGGGAGATGTGCCAATTAATCACAGTTTCCAACCCCAAAATCTCCCTCTACCTCTCCAGTGCTTTTTTAAGGAAAAAAGATTTTTTCAATCAACCAGCACTTAAAAGTACCATACCATCAGTTTGTTTTGCAATGTTAAAGTTGTGAAGGTCTTGAGAGAGTTTTTTGGTTTTACCCATCATGAGATGGGTAACACCTTGGTGTAATATTACTGAAAATTTTGCACAGATCAAAAACACATATTGGTTTGAATTCTGATCATGACAAATTAATTCACAAGTGCTAATTACTAAAACTTTCAGTTCCCAAAACTTTCTGCCGTGATTAAACATGTTGAGGGAGACAAGTAGTCCCAAAGTAAGAAAAAACTGAATAAATACTGACATTTGAGCAAAGAGCCACCAGTCAGCCAGTCTAAAGTCTTTCCCTTCTGGGTTTGTAAACTGCTGACTCTTCACTAAAATACAAGTCAAAAACACATACAAAGCAGCGAAAGTGGAAATTTTTGAATGAAAATAGCTAGAGTTACAGGATGTGTGATCCTTCACTGACCTAAAATTGAAATTACATGTGTATTTGGTGTGACAGTACCATAACTCAAAGACCACAAGAGATATAAATATATTCAGGTGAGTAGGACTGGTAGGGTGCCTTTATATAAATTAATTAGTAATAAATGTCCTGCCTGATAAGCCCCCCATGAGTAAGGCAATTATTTTCATTAGCAAGGTTGGCCCATGTGTCCAAAACTAAACACTTTATGAAAACCGTTTCCTTGGCTGTGTTTACAGTAAAAATATTTTTCCCCAGATTGGAGTTCTATTTTAGCAGTGAAACTACAAGCAGCACATACCGCAAATAAGTCTTGAATAGAAGAGAGGAAACAGAGGGTGCCATTGAGGAAACCTGCACTTCATACTCTCAGCAATTCCACAGAGAAGAGGAAAAGCAAGAGAAAATATACTCCAGTAAAATGTAGCAAACTGGCTAAAGTGAGCATGGAAAAGCACTAATGTATTATGCATGAACATATACCACTGGGAATTCACAATCCAAATAAAGAAATCTGAGTTTACACAGGACAGTGCAAAGCAGAAAAACACAGATTGTGATGAAACAGGTGAGTGTGGAAGGAGACGGCTCCAGTGCTGCACAGACTTCTTTTCTAGACCGTTAACAGATGTCTGACTGTGATAGAATATGAAAAATAGCTCCTCAGCATGGAGTCTTAATGAATACAAGGCCGGGTTCTGTTCTACAGCAAGGCAGTTTGTGTTTACAGTGTTAACGGCATACACACACCCACACACGCCGAGTATCTCACCTCTCCTGCAATGTCGCATTGGCATTCTGCATCTCCTGGACTCAGCAATCGTGGGGCATGGTATTGTGTCCTTTGGTGGTTTCTTCACAATGTGCCTGGTGCGGGTCTCCAAGCCCCACTTAAAGCCACAGGTTTTGTTTCTCCTGGTGCACGTCCCCCACTCACTCCACTGGCCCACTTCACAGCCCTCTGAAGGAAGGAAAGTGATGGGATTTAGAGCCCAAATTACAAAGAGTACCAGCCATTAATATACAACTGTGATTGTGTCTTACTCAGGGACATAAACCTGGACCGGTGCATTGTGATCTTTGGACAGTGTTAACACACTACAGCATGTCTGACCATCTGATTGGCAGTTTGCCCATGATGTTGTATCTGATAAAAGCATCTTTTCACCATAAAGGTTTCATTCTGCTGACCTCAGTGGTATTATAATCTGCTGGAATGATTTTTGTAGCAGAAAATGTTTCAATATTTAAAATGTTTACCGGTACTCTCTATAAATATAGATGTAAATCTCTGTTTTACATTTTTATACTTTGCAACAATATTGTTTAAAAGCAGTAAAACATACACAGCCTAAATATATTTATTTTCCTGGCAGAAATGATTATATATATTATATATATAATTAATAAAATTAATAAAAATTAATAATTATTCTTTCATATAATAAACTTATATTCTAACACTGTGTGTATGATTCACACAACTTGTGACATTTCATTATGCCCCTGTCCTAAAGAAATGTAGTCAAATTAGTTTGGAAGATCAGAGACTACACACCAGTCTATGTAGCAAATCCACATCCAAGCCTCTAGTTTTTCTTACCTCCACACTCCATGCTGTCCTCCAGAGGCGCAAAGCCCTCGGGACACTTCTCAAAGCAGCGGGTTTTGTGCAAGTAAAAACCAGGCTTGCACTTTGTGCAGTGCTCTTTACTGAAGCAGGTCTCACAGTTTTCTATCCTGCATCCTGCAAAATAACAAGAAAGAGAGAACATACTGCTGAGTATATAAATCACTATTTTCTCATCTGGAATTGATCTAAGTAAGAAGAATGTAAAAAGATAATGGTTTTTAAAAATGGGTTCAATGCTTGCAAACGCCTGCTCAAAGCTGTGGGAAATTACAGTATGCTTGTCTTCCCAACAGAGGTTTTTGGCTAGGCTGGGTGTGTGTGTCCTCCTGGGACTGTACAAACCTCTACTGCTGGAGGTCATGAATACCTCCCTGTGACCCCTTTTAGAGTCTGAAGGAGTAGATCAGATGCTACTACTGTTTTTGCATTACATTTAGCTCCTTAAAGCCCAGAGCTTTAGTTCCCCACTCTAATAACTTTCACATTTGTATTAACTTATTCTAAATGTTAAGGTCAATAACTAAATCCACAATCATAATGCATATTCATATAAAACATATTTATCCACTTGAAAGTCTTCATTTCTTCATTCATGATCTTCAAGTAATCATTTCACTTGTTTGGGTCTGATATACATGATTTCACAGCTAAACAGGAAACTCTTTTCATCTTCTAATTGTACGCTTGGTACATTATGGAATTCTCTATTCCACCACTGAATCTGGCTCTGGTTTGAGGCTTTTCCCTGGAAGGGGAGGTTAGGTAAAATCATTTGGAATCCCCTCTCAGAGGCTGGTCACTGTGCTTGGGCAGGAACCCCTCAACACACTCATCCTCCCACGCCCCACCCTGTCGTGGCCTATCAAACGCAGTCCCTTGTGCCTAAATTCCACCGATCTCTAGCTCTGCAAATAGCATGTGAGACTGAGCCAAATTACATGAGCCACACCAACAGGGCGATGCACTGGGCCCTATGATTAAAAGGAGTCCCCTGGAGCGGTCTAATTTATCATACTCTTCAGAAGCTCTGTGAGAGGCTGATCGTCTGATAGGGATTTGGGTTTCATTTCACAGTCATGTCAGGCCTCATCCCTGCCACTTCACTGGCCATATCATCTGTGTCATCTTTAAGCATTTCACAGACTGGAAGGTTATCTCCTGGTTTCAGGGGAACATGGATGTTGTAGAGAATTTCTGATGCTCTGTAGATGTAGGGCAATGATTTCCAGCCTTGATTTTGGAGGGTGGGAAACAGAGATACAGATAAAACGATACTTGCAGACATTGTACCTGACACTTGGACTCCCACCATCTGGATTTAGTCTTCCCTCAATCTGTCTCTTTATCTTGTTCTGTGTCATTTTCCTGGTGTTTTGCTACTGGTCAACCACCCTCATCGCCTCATTTTGGGGCAGTGTGTAACAGTGTGTATGTGTTGAAGTACAGTCGCTGCAACTTACTCAAGCTGTAGTTTTACCAGATATTTTTACCTCAGCTTTTGTAAGCTCCCACATCTGATCAAAACAAATTAGCTAATTAACATGTCTCTCCTGAGTTAAAGTGGGTGTATCAAAGTAGGAATGATGCTAGGGCAGAGGTCCTCCAGGACCAGGGTTGAGAAACATCACCCAGTGTAGAAAACACGCTCTACGTGTTGATGTTGATACGAACACATTTTTGAAAATCTGAGTAAATATTTCCAAATTTAGCACTGCTATATAATGCTATATGCAGCATATTCGCTATGATTATAAGATACAGTGCAGGCTGTGCTATTTTTATGTGGGGGCATTACATGTAGTTTATTCCCTTCTTTATCTAATGTTGGTCATGACACTTTTTGGTAAGGGTTAGTGCTTAAATGGCAATGTTATCAAATAAGTTCTTGCAAACAGTCCTGTATGATAGTCATTTACAGTGAGCATCATTATTTGGACAATTTTTTAATGACTATTGCACATGTATGCTGCTATTTAAAAATATATTAAGGATATTTTTTTTTATAAAAAATGTTGTAAACCATGATATGTAGTTAGATAATTATCATCAGGCATGTGCCACATTTTTAATGCTGTTTTATACCTGTTATTTACATATAAGCATAAATGTGACATTGATTTGCTAGATCATGTTATTAAAGGACAAGTAGATGCAAGACCAAAAAGCTTATTGTTGCTGATTCAGCATTAAAGACATTCAGTCTATTCTTAATGCAGCATGAATTTGATCATTGTATGACTGGCAGCATCCATAATGCCCAGTGAAGCTTTTCATATAATAATGTTCTGTAAACTGCATATTGCCATATAACCTACCCTTCCCATTTTCGAGTTAACTGTCCTCTAACACACTTTCATGTGCAATTAACTAATTAGAGCAGTGGTCACCAGCTCTGCTCCAGGTGATCTACTACCCTGAAGCTCTACTTTACAGACAGGGCTGCTTTTCAGGAAGCCCATTCTTAGCTCTGTTGCTTCACATCTTGGGAACCACTAGGCCAGCCAGCCAAGACATTCTGCTCTCTAACCCTCTGACTAACCAGTCTAACATTCACACACACCACAGACATTCACACACGCAGCAGTCTGAAAGGGTTCCTGCATTTCTATGCATATCAGTGATTGCCTTTCTTGACATATCACTAATCTTGGCTACAAAACTCAACCACCACCACTATCATGTAGTGATCACACATTTCCACCTGTGGAGTAAGAAACCAAAAGTAAGCAGAATGTGTGTGGCAGGAGCAATGTCCAGCAGGAGTTGAACTGGGGCACCTAAGGAAGGTATTAAAGAAGTTTCTTAATAACATTAACGAACATGTGATGTGTCACAAAGACTGACATGACAAACCCAGCCATTTTTGAATACCTCATAGCTTCACTAGGGCACATGAATGTAAAACATGCAGTTCAAGGTAAACAAAGCCTCCTCTCATTTCTTTGTCTCCAGCATACCATCTTCACACTGTCCCACCACCAGACACCACAATAACCCAGCGCTGTTTGATAAACATGCGCTTTAGCTGGTCAAGTTACGCTGTGCTGTAGACATCTTGGCGCAAAGGAAAGGGCCACACAGAGGGATGTGGTGTGCTTTTGTTTTGTAGCGTAATGAGAGCCCAGAGCAGCACAACGTCCCTACATGTCCAGCTCAAGATAGAGACCAACAGCTAATAAATCAGACCCATAACTGGAAAGCAGCTCTTCACTCCTGGCCATTAAACACCAACCCTGGTGAGGCTGTCATCACATGAAAATCTTTTTACTGAAAGACACAAAAAGACCTATACATCTGACACAGAGTTCAGACATAAAAAACAGATGATCAGGCCTCTATTATTTTTTCAGATAATAGAAAATGTTTTCTAAGAAGAAACATTATCTGCTTGTATTTTAGACAATGCCATGCTGCATGAAGGCAAAACAGGGCTAGTCTCTCAAGGAATTCAGTATAGAATATCTTTTGATTAGATACTTGAATGTTGGTAATTGTTTATCCTAAATGTACATTTAATTTTCCCCCAATTTTTTTTTTTTTTTACAAATTTTCAGTTTTGATGGTAAGATCCTCTTGATGATCAGCTGTTGCACAAGAAAGTAGAAATAAGAATGTATCATCTTGGGCTTGTGGCCCTTGCAGTGACCAGACAGATGTCTGGAGAAAGGTTCCGTATTCCAGCAGGATTAACCTCTGTGCCACCTTTAAAGTCCAGTCTAGGTGCCTCCAGGAGACTAATGAGGAATAATGAGGTCATCCGATCTGGCACAGACACATAGGAATCTGATGCAAGTCTAGTACAGTCAGTGTGCAGCTTCTTAAAAGCTTTTATCTTTCTATCTGAACTTCAGCACAATTACCAGGAGAAATGTCAAAAAAATGTATTCACATTCTAATAGGATTTTGCATACAGTGTACACACAAAAAAACAATCCAATAGATATTTGCACACATTTTAAACAGTGTAAAAGTCACATTAAAGTATAACCCCAATTCCAAAAACATAAAGAACAGAATGCAATAATCTGCAAATCCCATAAGCCTATATTTTATTCTCTATAGATCATAGAAAACAGCAAATGTTAAAAGTGAGACATATTACTAATGCATGAAAAATATTATTAAAAAAAATATTTTTTGTGGTGTGTTGCTGCCCTCAAAGGGCTGGAAAAGTAACTGGTACTAAAAAAAAACAGGAACATTTTGTGAAGACTTGAAAATCTCATCCTCTACAGTCCATAATACCATCAAAACATTCTGAGAATCTATAGAATTATCTGAGCACAAGGTACAATGCAGAAAATTAAAAATGGATGCTCATGATCTCCAGAACCTCGACCAGCATTGCATTAAAACAGGCATGATTCTGTCTTGAGAATCATTGTATGAGCTCAGAAACACATCATTTCAAAAGCCTCCAAGTCTCACTGTATGGGGTATTAGTACCTATAAAACTGGCTGCTGGCACATTTGGAAAGGCATCATGCTGAAAGATACACTATATTGTAAATATATTTACAAATATTGTAAATCTGCGTTTACACACATATATACTTAAAGGACATGCCATTCTTAATCCACAGGTTTTTAATATGACATTGGCCCACCCTCTACAGCTATAACAGCTTTAGGTTTAGGAGTGTGTTTGTGGATATTTTTGACCATTCTTCCAGAAGCACATTTGTGAGATCAGACACTGATGTTGGATTTGAAGTCCTGGCTCACAGTCTCCACTCCAATTTATCCCAAAGGTGTTCTATCGGGTTAAGGTCAGGACTCTGTGCAGACCAGTCAGGTTCTTCCACACCAAACTCGCTCATCCATGTCTTTACGGACCTTGCTTTGTGCACTGGTGTGCAGTCGTGTTGGAACAGGAAGGGGCCATCCCCAAATTGCTTGTTATGCTGAAGTATTCAGAGTTCCATTCACTGGAACCAATGGGCCAAGTCCAGCTCCTGAAAAAACAACCCCTACACCATAATGCCCCCTCCACCAAACTTTGCACTTGGCACAATGCAGTCAAACAAGTACCATTCTTCTGGCAACCACCAAACGCTGACTCATCCATCAGTTTGTGAGATGGAAAAGCATGATTCATCACTCCAGTGAAAGTGTCTCCACTGCTCTAAGGTCCAGTGGCGCTTTACACCACTGCATCCAATGCTTTGCACAGCATTTGATTATAGATGGCTTGGATGCAGGTGCTCGGCGATAGAAACCCATTTCATGAAGCTCTCTATGGACTGTTTTTGAGCTAATCGGAAGGCCAAATGATGTTTGGAGCTCTGCGATTGACTGGCTTTTGACTGAGTTGCTGTCATTCCCAATCACTTCCACTTTGTTATAATACCACAGGTAGTTGACTGTGAAATATTGAGTAGTAAGCTTTGGCAATATAGTGTATATACAGGTTTTAGAGAAGCACATGCTTCCATCCAAACAACATACTTTTCAGGGATGGCTTTGCAAATTTCAATGAGACAATACTAAACCACCTACTGCGTCTGTTACAACAGTGTGGCTTTGTAATTACAGACACTGGGTGTAAAACCTTTCACCAGTCAAAAATAATTGGCACATCATGAAAGAAAAAAATCAACAAGAAAGATCCAAGACTGTTGAGAAGTCGTATCAAGAATAGCACAACAATCCTTTCCCCAAAAGTCCAGCAGCAACAAATTGACTAGAGACCTACAGGTCAATTCCTTATAAAAATGAGACAAAACCTGAAGCTAGGCCACATGTCATGGGTCATTTCAGTAGATGTCTGGTACAGCAGGGATGCCTGCACTCCAACCATGTTTTAACCACTGTGCAGAGGTGGGGGGAAAATCCAGCCACATTTTTCCATTTTTCCTTCAGCAGGCCCAGCTGAGAGAGCCTGGCTGCTCTGACCTGCTTTTCTCTGCAGATCCTGGTGAAGGCATATCATACAGTCTGCTTTGCTCACACCCAGCCATGTCATCTGGCAACAGTGGAGGGGTGTGCCAAGCCTTCTGGGGTTTTCCCTGGGGCTCTTGCAGGGACACCATTCACCGTCCCTGTGAATATCTCTTTGCAAGAGAAGCTTGTTGGTGTTCCCATCATTCACCAAGATGTGAGCAGGACAGAACAAGCATTACAGTGTTCCTGGCCTATACTTCATAAGCAAAGAAGACTGGTCCATATGTTCTTCTTCTGGGTATGCCAAGACAGCTCATATCCAGAAAACGGCAACACATGAGCCCAAGAGATAGTCCACAGATCCTCAGAGTGTACCAAACTCATTTAGAAATGTTTCTGTGCAAAGTTGCTGATGGATCAGGAATAGGTGTCTCTCACTCTGTCTGGCACAGCCTGCACTATGGTCTGTGCAGTTACTCAGGCCAAGGGCAACCACTCTTCTACAGGTCCCAAATGACATCACTGTGAATGGAACAGCCCATTCATAACCACAGGGTAAAGGACTCTGGCAGCTTTAGAAGGGCATTTTGTGGGATTATGTGCTGATTCCTTTATGGATTTTGGGACTACTTTGGGCAGTGGGCATTATGTATGACTTGCTTCCAACTCATTCCCAAACTGCCCCTTAAAATGCTGAGGTTTTAAGACAGAATAGGGGTAGAAAGTGGACCTGGTCCAAATGCCTGCATTCCCCATTACAAACAGTGAGAAAGTGGCAAGAATTACAACAATGGTATTTAGTAACCGATTTTACAATGCAAGAGGCAATAAAAAGAAGTAAAAAATGGGATAAAAAATTACTCTTGACAAGGGGATTTTGTAACACATATGCTACTTCTGGACGAGCTGTGATATTTGAACAACACTTCCAGGATATTGCCAATCAAATGCTTCCCTTTGAATGCTGTGAAGGGAGCAAGGCTGGTCTTCACCGAGTGTATAGGGACAATATGTTGCACAATAAGGAGAAAGGATGCTGTCTGTAGGAGAGGCCTATAAGGTCTCTCAAAACTGAAATACAATGTTTTGACTTCCATTCACAGTTCACTTTCATTTGGATTTTACAGAATCATTTTCATATGAATGATACATGAAAGCCAGAATATTATAGACATAAGCTGATTACATAATTCAGTTTCTCTTCATTCTATGCCATTCTGTAGAACTGTGCCCAAAGAAATGGGGTGAAGTGAAGTAGGCCAATATTTTCCAATCTGCTCCAAGGGAATCATTCAACTCTTGACATTTTTGCTCAATCCCACTTCTGAGAACATCAAAATGCTCAGTGTTTTTGGTTATTGTTTTTTTCCAGGTGTGCTGGAAACATGTAGAATGTCTAGGACTGGTGTAGGAAACATTGATTTGATTGATGATTGATCACTACTGCTTTTTTTTTTTGCTTCTTTTTTTGTTGCTGTTGTCTGTCTCTAGATGTACTGTGTTAAAACCGATCTCCATTTAAAAATGGATCTCCCTTTAACATATATATTTTATGTTTTTTTCTGTAGCATTGACATAGAAATGTTTTTTGTCATTTTATATGAAAAAGTGTATTTGTGTTTATATTTACTTAAAAACAAACAAAACAATCTGACCTTAAATATTAGAACCAACAAATCATCCTGATCTAATAAAGGGATTTTAAAACTAGAGTTTTAATGGTTAAGCTTAGAAAATGTTGTGTTTCACCTAAATAGTTACATACACACACAACATATGGGACATATCTATGACCCCACATCCTGACATTGTATAAAAACAATATATAATATAATATGTGTGTGGGTGACACAGTGTTTGTTAAAGCACAGTTAAAATGTGGAAGTAGTCATTTGGAAGGAAAAGTGAAAAAGGGAGTCTTTGAGATCGATGAGCAGAGGGCTTCTACTTGACAAGGCTGTGGAAAAACTGATGGTACCAGCTCACTGTTTTCCTCATTCCCTCTGAGCCCCTTTTCCAACTTTTATCTCTTTTCTCTCTGCATGTCTCACGCACCATCTCTTTATCTGGTTAGCTTCAGTGGCAGTCTATGGTCTCCTTGCTTTGGCCCATATCTTCCCACATAAGGAGAAAGAGAGTGCTTGGAAGAACCCACTTGTGTTCTCTGTGGGTGAAGCTTGTGTCTGTGAAGAAGGGTAGAGATGATGCTCACCAGAGGACACATCAAGTACAGGGCATTCAATCTAGTGGATATGAACTTCGGCTGGTTTGAAAACAGCTTGGTCCTCTGGCTCCTAGGAAAGAGTCGCTGACAGAATGTGAACCTGTCGTTCCTTTACTTTTGTTTTTGCTTAAGCCTGGCAGTCTGCAAAGCATTTTTCATTGAGATAAGATCACACAGACACACTCGAGTATAATAATAAGCAGGTGCTTCTAAAGTGAATTCAGAGGCGGTTTTCTGAAAACATAACTGAGTCTACGTAATGTGGCGTTCCAGAGTTTTGAATAAGCAAACTGATCTATACACAACTGATGGAGGAGAAGCATCTTGTAACGGTTGCTTTGTGTGTCATTCCCAAAATCGCTTCCAGTGGCCCAGCTATTAGCTTTTTCCGCTAGCCCCAATAGAACATCCCATTATGGCTGACAGACATGAACGGCTTAGCTAAGATGACAGAAACAGCGTAACTTAAGGAGGAGGGTCAAATGCAAAGCTGGATTAAGAAGTCATGACTGAAATTGCTATCACATCAAAGTAGGCTTTGTGCTGAGATCTGATGGTACGTGACAATGTGAAGTTTTGTTCTGGGAGAAGTTCTTCCCAAAAAAAACCCAGATTAACTTGCCACACATCAGTTTTGCTTAAAGTCAAATTATATAGAGAACAAGGAAGGGATGGAAGATCCAGGAAAAAAAAGGGTCTTTGGCCATCTCTCTGATAAACAATGTTAGCTTGAGGCTCTTCCACATGGTGCTCTATTGTTGGGATTGTTCATGTGTATGAGTGTAGCAAGGTTACAGGCTATTCCACAGGGTGAGTAACCTCAATTTATACCACTAGCCTACAACCACAGTGTTATCCTAGTCATATTTCCCATCTATTTTTCAGCATTCGCTAAAATTGGAAGAAAAACTTGTTCTGGGGCAGGGAAGTGACTTTTTTCATTGAGGTGTCTGCAGTGTGTCTGGGTTATTGGGCCTGGAGGTCCTGACACACTCCTCTGGGGCCCCGTTTCAGCCACGTCTGTCAAGAGTTTGGCTCACACAGCCCAGTGGGTTCAAGTTCTTTTCTATTTTCACATGAAAGACTCAGCCAACACCTCAGGCTTTCCTATAAACCTACAAAGCCCAAAGTGTCTCTGGTCAGTTACAAATGTTAAAATAAGGCTATGATACTGGCCAATGGATGAAATGAACAAATTTACATTTAACTAATCTTTTTTTCCTGTATTAATTCAACAAAAAGTATTATTTTAACAAAAAAAACATTATCTTCTATTACCATTGTTTTAATATTCAGAACTGAAACTGAAAGAGTGTGTTAACAAAGGTTTTGCCTGTTTCATGTTAGGAAACCAAAATAATCTTGAGGCATGGTTAAGTTAGAAAGCCTTTAAAGTTGGTGTACTTGTCATTTTCAGTAATATCAGTAATTTATTAAAAGAACAAAACAATGAATAATTTCCTGTTGCCATTCTAGGAACCCACAACAATATTTAACAAGCTGAAACCCAAATGTGAACCATCAGAGTAAGAGTAGTCAGCAGCAGAATTAAAGTCAATTGTTTGCATTTAACACATTATAAGCACTTAGGGAAGACTCTAATGTTATGATTAAATATTGAAATAATATTTGACATTCTATCACTTCCATCTGTACATGGAACCAATTAAATTCCCTTTCACTTGACTCCATAGAAAATGCTTATAGTATTAGGATGAGATTTCACAATGTGCAGATATCTAAACTCCAACTATACCTTCCATTTCTTGTCTCTGCACAAATAGACAGTTAAAAGTGAAGAAAAACAATGATTAGAAAATGTCTCTCAGATGCATTCTGCAAAGGCAGTTTGAATGTCATTTGACTTGGATTATTACAAAGTTTCTTAATCACTGTCAATAAAAATTTAAATCATAAATCAAGTGTTAATTGGTTTGCATTTACTCAAACCAGTGAGGAACTCTCATGGTGAATATAAGTGGTAGTCAGATTTCAGTCGGTTGTTAAAATGTAGGGCTATATATCTATTACATGCTGAAAAACTGACCATTAAGTTGCATGTAACAGATTTTAATTATATAATAGTTAATACCTATAGCTGATTAAGCAATTTCCTTTGGGATAATAAAAGTATTCTGATTCTGAAGTATTCTGATTCTGATTCTACCTCTACTGCTTTAACATACAACTACAATTCACCAGAAAGCTTATTAGCAATTAAAGTATCTACAGGGGCAACTCAAAATAAAGTGCAACTGGTAGAATATTTGTTACTGTCTGTAACTGTCAAGAGTATTGAATGTTTTTTACAAGCATTAGTTTAGTGTTATACTACAATTTTATTTCATACTGGCCCAAAGTGAGGGCCTCACTCTAACCCACCTGAAAGACCAGTCTCTGTGTGTATGTGTGTAGGTGTATTTATGCCATGGAGCGGAATGAGTCTTACTTGAGCACATGTTGAGCTCTGGGCCTCGGGTGCCGTAGTAGCCTGAGGGGCAGACGTGGAGACACTCGCCGTACTGCCTCATCCTCTCCCTCCTCAGGAACAGGAAAAGCTTGGGCTGGCATGTCATACACCCGTTGTCCTTTGAACATACTGAGCAGCCTTTGCAGATTGGATAAACATAGCTAGCTGAAACACACAAGAGAACACACACTTAGTGCTTATTCACCTGATGACTACAAGAAGCACACAAAACACCCCTTACACCCCTTAAGTGTATTTTTCAAATATCATTTTCCACAGTTACAATGTATAATGGAAGAACACAAGTCAGTGATGAAGAGCTTAACCACTGTTAGTCATGGATCTGTCAGAATTATTTGTACTGATTCATAAAAAATCAAGAAATGGCCATTCTTACAACTTTGGCTAACCCCGGCCATAATTCCAGAAAAATCCATTTTAAATGTGAACAGTGGACTGATTTGATTCAGAGCTTAACTCCCAAATGCAGCGTTAAGACAGCCGCTGAAAGCCCAAAACCGCAGTGACTACAGGCCAGATCGTGTTGCTGATGGAAGACAAAGGAGCCAGTAACAACCAGTCTGTTCCACAATGAATGTCTCCTAATGTAAACTCCTTAGTGTCCAGTTTACAGGAAAATGTCCTTGGGCGCACACAATAGCTGCAAACGAGAGACACCACTATTGATTGGAGCCAAGTTTTAAATATCACATGCCGAGATAGGGTAACAGGCTTAGCTGGACGACCTACCACAATGCTTCATAAAATATCATGCTAGGGATTGTGGGAGAAAGAACAGAGCAAGGTCCTGCGCTGAACTCGCCTGATCTCTCCATCCCCTTTTTTTCAGAAATGTAACCACTTCTTTTTTAAAAAAAACATGTGAGTGGGTGGCATTTCCACCCCATATGGATGATTACTGGTGGAAACAGAATCATTTCCCAGTAGGAACTGAGGTTACAGCAAGCACGACTTATTTGCTATATGACAAACAGGTATATGTCTTGAAGTTGATGCATTTCAGCTGAACAGAGAAACAGTGAATCATCTGTTGTGATATTTAGCACAATGAAGTATGCTCTTTTAGTACATAAAGAACATAAGAAAAAGTGTATACCATAAAACCAACAGACTGTCCTTCCAGGCTCTAAATTAACCAGCTCATTCCTTAGTGAAAAATCTTTAATTCATCTCTCATTGAATATCAAATCACAAGAGCTGCAATTTTAATCATATCCTACATTAATCAGCATTGTCTTAACAAGTTTGAATTGGGGAAATGTAATAATGACAAAATCTAATCAGGCCTCAAGTCAGAAAAAACAGCAACAAAGAACTGGATACCACATGAACGTCTTAACTCATCAGAAACACTAAACAGGTGAAGATGCTCACAGCTTATAGTAAAGCGTATAGCTCATATAACTTATAACTCAGCTTAAATAGAACATTATACAATCTGGAAGAAAAAAACAACCAAAGGAAACAATACAGCCCGTACTATAAAACTATCAATATGACATGTGACTCTTTCCAGACATGCAATGTATAAACTACACTGGATATACTGTTGTCCAAAGTAAATAGTCCATCTCAAGCTGTCAGTGCATGTTTTGCTAGAACAAAACCAATGTTTCGGTGTTTGCCTTTATGGAAGCTAAAACCTAAGAAAACATCAAAGGCATCATGGAATTTAAAGCATAGTTGAGACACCAAAGAAGATTATAAAAGCGTTTTTTATACAAGGTAATTGCATGGTTATTATAATGATAACAAAAAAGATATATGTGTTTCAAGCTCTGTTCTGTCAGTGTGGGATATGGAAACAAATCGTATACATCCTACCCAACCGCATCTTACATACATGCAGACATATGGTATATAGTTTGGTTGTGTTTATAGTAACCTGACATTGCAGTAAATTGACAAAGCCGTCCTCCCCCGAGCCTGAACCCTTCATACCTGATTGCTATCATAGCATGGAGAAGTGAGGAAATTAGGTCTGGCGTGAGGTTAGAAGTTATTTATTTATTTCTTGTTCATGGCGTTTGTGCATTTGCTTGCTGTACTAACTGTGGTTGGTATGGTAGGATAGCAAACGGTTCCTTTCTTTTTCTACTTTTTTGTCCATTTTAACTGTATCGAGCTACCTGCTTAACTGTCTGCTTCAACTACACCCACTAGTACTTAATCCTGTGTTTAGATAATATCGAGGGCTGAGAGCCAAAAGGTCATAAGTGACATTTTGGTCAAAATTGAGTTATAAATATCATCGTAAAGCTCTTTGTGAGCTTTTTCTACTGAAAAAAATTACTGAAGTGAAATATAAATACATTTTGAGTTATTAAACAAAAACCAAAGGTCTTAACTGTAAACACACTGAAGCATTTAG
>JBBIGC010000007.1:17074081-17095617 GCA_037576955.1 Lepidarchus adonis | reverse complement strand
AAAGTCATTTTTTGTTTTGGCTCTCCTGTAAAGTTGGTGAAATGTCACTTACGCCCTTTTGGCTCTCAGCCCTTGATATATTAATTCAATGAACTTCCTTTATACCCCAGATTGTTATTAGCATGACTTGTCAGTCAATGGCCCTGCAGGGTTTACACTTTACAAGGATTTGTTCAGCTTGTTGCCCATTGTGCTACATCCTGATTGGTCACGTACAGTAGAGACTTCGGTCTCTCCACACACAGTTATTACAGATGGAAAACTGGAAAGCAAAGGCCCAGCTGATGGCTGAGAAGATTTTCAGCTTTCACCGTGATGGGAGCTTGGAGCAAGGACCCGTCTGAGCAAAACATCCCCAGCTCAAACCACAGGTATGTCAAATAGGAGGTGCAGATTCAATGCGTCTCGGCACAGGGGTGTCCAACTGCTGCCCTAGAGGAACCAAGGCTTCCACGTTTTATGGAAATCTTTTCACCGCCAACTGATTTATACCTGAGGCAATGAGATCAACAACCAGACTCTCTTATCCCAACTGATTTTTTCATCAGTCGCTCAAGAGGTTTGAATTCAAGCTCTTAACTACTGCCTTCCAGCACCACTGCTGAAGATGGCCTTTTGTATTCAGTAGACCCTTTGTGACATAAGAGAGCAAACAACTTCAAGACCTTGCATCATAAACTCTCACGTCATACTCAACACTCATCTTAACATTTAGATAAACAGCATCCAGAAATTGAAACTGGGCAAACCAATCTGCTCTCATATGTAAACAGCTTCTCTGACCATGGTTTTAAGTCACAGTAGAGTGCTCACAATCAAAGCACACTGGAATTCTAGGCTTTGTGTAAATTACAGTGGATAAACCTAATTTGGCTGTAAAGAGTGTTTTTTGTTCCAAGAGCTGTGGTAGTGTGTTTAGGACAAGCACTGTACCATCTCCCATGCTTATAACTACTTATGTTCATGGTAGAACTTGCTTTAAAACAAATCATCAATTTTTTTGTGCTTGCAACACTGGGCTGCATGATGAATCAATTGGAGTTTGAAAGAGTATTTTTTAAAGAACATAACAGTACTGTCTTAAAAGTTTAAAAGTAGAAACCGTTATAAAACTTATATGGAACTCTAGAACCAGTAGAACTATCAAACCTCAGTGTACTCATGTGGGCATGCACAGGGCAACACAACCACAACTAACAGTGTAAATGTAATATAATATAACAGTATTACACATTACATTCAAGGTGTTGATGATATTCAGAGCCAATGTAATATGTTTGGTATGTTGATAATGACTTACAGAAAACAATCACAATATACATTGAGGTCAAATATTAAAAAATAAAACACATTTTTCCTAACACTCCATTGTCAATGATATACAAACCTAGCTTGGAGTATTAACCACATAAAACCTTGCTCAAAAATACAGCATGGAAGGCAACAATTCAAATAAAACCATTTATAGATCACACGCTGTACTAACAAGATACAGAAACTGAGGTTTTCACCTTCCACAAAAGTCAGGATAAGAATTGCTAATTACTGTCACTAATAAATAAAGACCAACACAATCAGTCTCACACAAAATATTTCTTCCTTGTTTGTTAGCTTGGAATGAGCCTGTAGGAGAGAAGACCAAGTGTCTGGATTAACTGATTGGAGGTACATGTCTTGATTTGTTTGGAGAGCAAGAATGAGAATCATTATTCTTTTGAAGATGTTATTTCATTCTTAGCTATGTTTTTACTTCTTTCCCACATTCCCTCAATCTTTCTCTCTGGTTTTAGAATTTATAACAGCTGTCACACAGGCAATACTTACTTCCCTTTCATAACTAACAGTAGTGTGTCTTAAGCTTGAGGACATCACCACACAGGAACACCAAATACACTTTATAGAGGGAGCTAAAACATTAATCCAGGCAAACATAGTAATAATTTCAGTCTGCAGGGATTCAGTGCAATAAGAAATAAAATCCAATTTGCAAGGGATAAAGTATCCCTGCATAAGTGCTACACCACACTGGGGATACTGCAGTCCATTCAGGTGAGTTCCATGTTTCCCTCATTCCCTCACTCCCTCGTGTATCAGCAGCATGTAGCATGATGCATGATGGCATGTTTGGACAGGGCAGCATTCATTCAGCCCAAGGAGGTTTGTTTTGAGCACTGATCAAGAGCAATTTGAGTGCAAGTAAAATCCAACTGAAAAGTGCCCGGTCCCAAACGACTCCTAAACAAGTGTGGCGGGCGTCAACAAAAGTTTCCAGGGAGAGGGGGAAGTTGTGGGGGAGTAAGGCCTGGCAGACCCCCTACACATTTGCTCTCCCTCTCACACACATTTAAGCTGCTTTCACGCAAGCAATTTTAACCAGTTCTTTAACAGTAGTTAAACAGGAAGGAGCGGAAGGGTCCATGTCAAAGTATTTCTTTCTTTGCTTTATTTCCTTTTTTTAAACATGTGAGTTTGAGGTAGCACGTAAACATTGTTAATGCTGCAAAATGTACCATTCACTCCCCAGTCCATACAGGCATATCCAAAATGTATTTATGTAATGTTATAAACAGCAATTCATTTACCAACATCTGCTTGCAATATAGTCACACCCATTTGTAAAAAAGTTATAAGAAGTGTTTCAGCCTAGACCACCTATTGAAAGAGGCACATTACAGAGTAAGTGAACACAGCAGGTATCGTTAACATACATTCTTGGCATGATAAGGCATGAAAACAGAAACTGACCCTTTCAAGGGGTAGAGTCATGTTAGAGAAATGACATGTAAAAATATATATATATATATAATGACTCCTTTTTGGTACATTGTACCAGTCAAACAATAAACATGAATTTCAGGGAGAAAAATTTGCAAGGAAACAAGGGTCCTTTCAGTATGAATGCAAGGTGGCATTGAAATCCTGGTCAAATTGGCATGGCAATCAAATGGAGAAAAAATACAATACTCAGTAAATCCCTCTTGCATGAACAAAAATTGGAAAAGTAATGGAGAACAAAGCAAAATCTTGATTTCTGATGGTACAGTGAAATGCTTATATGCTGATTTAAAACCACCTGCTACTAATAATCTACTATTAGTGTATTAGTGAGCCTTAGGTTCACTTTTGAACAACTTTTGGTTGGTATTACATACTTTATACTGGGAAAACCCCACAATACCTGTTGTTTTGGAGCCCATTCATATACCCATTACAATATGGTGCTTTTCAGATTCACTCATATCCTTATGCTCAGCCATTTTCCTGCTTTCAACACATCAATTTCAAGAACTGGTTATTCGCTTACTGCCTAATATGTCCCACGCTTTGGTACTGTACATGCCACTGCACCAAAGTAAAGACATAATCAATGTCATACACTCCAGCAGTCAGTGGTTTTAATATTCTGGCTGATCTAGGTATTTTGTATGTGATTTTAGATAGAAACAACTAAAAGTTACCCCTGCTTCTGTGCATAGCAATATACTGGGCTTCATGTGTGAGAATTTCAAATACACAACTACTCCTCTCTGCCCTTAATGACACCATACTTTACAATGACAAGTATGAAGTTTCTGCAAATTCAGAAACATGCCAGTTCTGATTTCTCCCTGTGGAAATCACTCACGAAAAAGCAGCTTACCCAGATCACTGAGGGTCATTTTGTCTTCATCCAGTTTGTAGTACATTGCTAAAGAGCATGGTCTAGCTAATCCTGTTCTCACACCTCAGAAATCCTACTGGGCTGAGTGTTCATCCTGATGAAGCCCACATGCTTTTCTCATCTGGAACTATGCCGGAACTACAATTAACAAAGAGCACTGTCTGGGCAAAAAAGAATCCACCTTAATAAAGAATCTTCTTTTCTATTCTTGCTATCCCAGAGCACTATAAACATGCACCTGCTGATGAAAAAACAGGATTAAATAACTATATAATCATGTAAAGAAATATTTCTGTGTAAACAGCCCAAGCTCAGGGTAAACCTCAGACCTCAACAAGCTAAACCCACTGGCTTCTTATGAGGTCTCTGCTTCTGCGGTGAAAATTAACTTTGCCAACAGAGCCATGTACGTCTAACTTTCCTTGCATTCAAGTAGGGCACTACAAAAAGTCGTTATAGTCGTAGTACTACACAGAAGAAATGTCACTAAAAATAATCCTAGAGTGTCTCTGACTCGTGTGCTCAACCATCAGGTTCAACTAATCTTTGATGAAGCTTAACAATGTCTGGAATGAAGTTCAGACAAAAGTTTGTAGCTGCCAGGGACTCTTGCCACTTGCCCTGGAAAAGAAATTGGGTTGTATCCATGCAATAAAACTTTCAGATGGCCCATTAAAAGTGTGCCAGGCCCTTGACAGCTCTACATTGTTCCACATTGTTAAGGATTGTACATGGAAAACGACATCAAACCACCCACATTCGTTACATATGACTTTATTTGTTATGCTTATAAGGAAGTCACACTTTTCTAAAGAGTGAAAAGCAAGGATACTGGTGGTCAAAGAGGACAGCACACATTATGCTCTAAAACCATATTTCTGTTCCAGTTTAACAGGAAAATGTTGATCCTCAACTACTGAGTCAGGATTTGGGGATTCAAACTTTTTTCCAGTTTAGTTTAATAGATCGTACTGAATGTGTATGTTTACAATTTAGGGAAATCCAGGCGTTTATAACGATTTTGCCACGTGTCTGAGTGAACACATTTGTTTTGTGACCATATTAGTTTAGCCAGAATACTCCAGTGCCGTAGAGCTCACGAGAATGGCAGTCAATGATGAATTTGGAGACTTTTTATTTCTAGAGTAATAAATTAAGATCTACTCATGATCATTGTTAAATTAAAGCAACTAGTTACTAGAAGATAAATAAAATACATAAAACATAATAATAACAACAATAACAATAATACATACATACATACATACATACATACATACATACTGTGGTAATAATCCACAATAACTGGTTACTGGTTACGATGTGTTTAAAGCCTTAAAGCAAATAAAAATTCTATTGCAGGAGCTTAATCTCACACTGATTGTTTTTTAAAAAACATCACTAATAAATAATTATTTTTTATTAAATCAGATGTGCCACAAATACTGGCATTTCTAACAATTCCTACAAAACAAATGTAATTGAAGCATTTTGTCATTTCTAGTTTAGTTTTTAAAGTTATAAAGTTTTTAAAGGTAGAATAAATACTTTTAAAAACTTTTAAATGGAATAGGAATAGGAATGGTCAAAAAATCCTTGTCTCTATATTTTACAACTTGTGAAACATTATAGGAGAAGATTAAGTCCTGTCTTGTTGGCAAAATGGGGTTGAATGAAATATTAACAGCAGAGGTACCAATAACTGTGGTAAACATGATTTCATGTTTTACACGTTTCACATGGTTTATTTCTTAATGTGGAACTTTTCCCCATAAATAAATATACTTCAACTAAAGGCTGGATTTTTTTCTTTTTTGTGTTGTGAGCCTAAGGGGTGCCAATTGTGTAAATAGATAAATATTAAATATTATTAGTAAATATTATTGTGGCAGGCAATTGACTTAAAAGCAGGTGTGTTTAAAGACGGATGTGGTTGTCAAGAAACACAACAAAGATTATTCCATGAACAGTAGAACAGTTTTTAATTTCTTGACATGATAAAGTCTCCTGGGCCCAGACACGATTTTGTAAAAGTGGAATTATAATCCAATACAATGAAAGCAAAGTGGTTTCATGGGATCAATTTTGCACAAATGAAATGGTGTTCCTGAAAAAACGTTGAAGAATGAAAATGAGCTAATAATAGTGCAGCACTCACTAGCTTGTTGTGTCATTACTGCACTGCCATTAAAAGATCACTGACTAAGGGAATTTGAGTGAGGGGGTGAGGGAGTATCTCCCTGAGGGTCCACAAGAGTTAAGCTGTAAGCTGTATTCTCATTCAGAGATCCTTGCAGGAATCATTTCATGTGATGATAATGTACGGTGCTGTGAAAAAGTGTTTGCCCCCTTCATGATTACTTTTTTCCCCATGTTTGTTACACTTACGTTTCAGATCATCAAACAAATTTAAATATTAGTCAAAGACAACATGTAAACGTGTGTTTTTTTTTAAGTGAAGGATTTTCTTATTAATGGAGAAAAATAATCCAAACGTACATGGCCCTGTGTGACAAAGTGATTGCCCCCTAAACCTAATAACTGGTTGGGCCACCCTTACCATTCATGCATTTCCAATATCTTGCAATGAATTGTGGCTCACTCATCTTTTCAGAATTGTTGTAGTTCAGCCACATTTGATGGTTTTTTAAGGTCATGCCACAGCATCTCTATAGGATTCAGGTCAGGACTTTGACTAGGCCAATCCAAAGTCTTCTTTTTTTTCTTCAGCCAATCAGAGGTGGACCTGATGGTGTGTTTTGGATCATTGTCCTGCTACAGAACGAATTAATCCAAGTTCATTTCAGCTTGAGGCCATAAACAGATGGTCGGACACACTTCTTTAGGAGTTTTTGGTAGACAGCAGAATTCATGATTCCATTTATCACAACAAGTCTTCCAGGTCCTGAAGCAGCAAAACCATTACACTACCACCACCATATTTTACTTGGTATGATGTTCTTTTTCTGAAATGCTGTGTTACTTCTATGCTAGATGTAATGGGACACACACCTTCTAAAAAGTTTTGTCTCGTCAATCCACAGAGTATTTTCCCAAAAGTCTTGCAAAATTGAAATGAGCCTTAATGTTCTTTTTGTGCAGCAATAGTTTTTATCTTGGCACTCTGCCATGCAGACCATTTTTGCTCAGTCTCTTATGGTGGAGTCATGAATATTGACCTTAACTGAGGCGAGTGAGGCCTGAAGTTCTTTGGATGTTGTTGTGGGGTATTTTGTGACCTCCTGGATGAGCCACCACTGCGCTCTTGAGGTAATTTTGGTCGGCTGGCCACTCCTGAGAAGGTTCACCGCTGTTCCATGTTTTCGGCATTTGTGGATAATGGATCTCACTGTGGTTCGCTGGAGTCCCAAAGATTTAGAAATGGCTTAATAACCTTTTCCAGACTGATAGATCTCAATTACTTTCCTTGTAATTAGCTCCTGAATTTCTTTGGATCTCTGCATGATGTCTAGCTTTTAAGGATCTTTTGGTTTACTTCACTTTGTCAGGCAGGTCTTATTTAAGTGATTTCTTGATTGAGAACAGATGTGGCCTGGGTGTGACTAGAGATATTGAACTCAGGTGTGATGAACCACTGTTATGTTTAACGGGGGGCAATCACTTTGTCACACAGGGCCATGTAGGTTTGGATTTTTTTCTCCCTTAATAATAAAATCCTTCACTTAAAAATGCATTTTGTGTTTACTTTTACTTGTGTTGTATTTGACTAATATTTAAATTTGTTTGATGATCTGAAACATTTAAGTGTGTCAAACATGGAAAAAAAGAAGACATCAATTTTTCACACCACTGTATATATAGGATATTGCTTTGAAAGTGGCTTAGCCAGTCAGAGTTTAGATTTGCTTGTTGACAAAAATCCCATAACAAGTAAATAAACAAATCCTCATCAAGACCACAGAAACCCACTCTGTGAATAAAGCATAGACCATGCTTTCAAAACAACAACTGGCCTTCATACAGTGCAGACTGGATGAGCTCTTCTCATTTTCCGCAGACACGCAAGAGCGTTTCATGTGCAGGCTGCAAAGAGGCCAAAAGGACGTGTGCAGGTGCTGTGAGGTTTAAGAGCCTCCTGGAGCAGCGGGTAGTGCGATCAGCGATTCGTCATGAGGGCCTTCCTCACTGGAGGGGTGCACCCAAGGAGACATAAACATGTGTTTTATGTTTCTCTCTTTTAGGGGAGAATTCAGACCTTTTCCACTTCTCAGATTTCCCTCAGGGCAGTAAGGTAGGGTTATTCTCACTGCTTGAGAGAGCTAAACAGAAGAGACTGAGACTGAAACAGGAAGGCAAGGGATAAATAGAGAAAAAATGAAAGAGAAAAGCTGGGAGAAAAAGACTGATACCAGAATGGTGAAAAAGCTGGAACGAGAGAGAGAGAGAGACAAAAAGAGAGAAAGAGAGCAAGAGAGAACACAGAGTGCTAAGTGGAATGGCTGAAATTAGCACACCTGTTGGTGATTTATCACAAATAAATCTCACACCTAATTTTCAAACCTGTTACCTGATGTGGCAAGACCAGGCAAGTTTATTTAAATAACACATTATCATACACAAGGTCCTTCAATGTGCTTTACAAGGATAAATGGAAAATAAAAAAGCATAAAAACAAGCAAAGAGAATATATAAATGAATAAATAAGCATAAAAGAAAAGCAATGATGTGCTGCAATTCATTCACACATGCTGTTCTTCAGGAACTGGTAGTGTGATGATTGGGATTTCTTCCATATGACATGCTCTGGATCACTCACCCTTACCTCTGACCCCATCAGGATCTCATAACAACCCACCCATCCACATCCAACACATCATACAATAAAAAGGCACTGACCCTCTGGAGGCTCTTATGTTTACAAAAAAAGACAGATACCAGCACACACACAGACTAGAACTTCAGTCGGGCTTGACATTTGTTCAAGGCCTGAATGCAACCCAAGAACATTTTGCTTCATCGCATCCTGACTAACACCAAACAGAGACCATTAGATACTATATTTAAATGGTAGGGTACGCTGCACTACCCTGTAAAAAACAATGGCAGCTATTTACAATAACCTTTATTAAACCTAGACTAAAATGCACTTTCTATTCGATTTCATAAAAGATTTAGTCTAGACTTAGGCTTAACTATACTATTTAGCAAACTGGCCCACTATGATTAAATTCCATTTTAACAAACGTATTAATAAATAATTATTAGTATACACATTAGACAACATAGACTAAAGCACTTTTTACATGTTGGCTCGAAGAGTCTAAGTTGATATTGATGCCACAGCAGTACAGTTATCAGTTCTGGTAATTCCCTGTATCACACACACGTGCTGAACCTGCCTATTTACAGATTTGTTGAATAAAGTGTGTTTAAACAGGAAAATCTTAAAATCTCCAAACTTCCAAACTGTGCAGGAAACAGGTCAATGCAAGAACCAGCACTGAACAGCTGGTCTATAGCACAGCAGACTAATAACTGCTTCCGGTAAAAGAAGGGAGAATGAATAAAGCAGAGAGAAAAAGTAGATCAGCGGTCAATGCAGGTAAGAAAAAAAATCTGTTAAAGGAAAGAACAGGAGAAACCCAAATGTGAAATATGATGCTGACCCAAGCCTGACATATAATCAAGAAATGGTCAAATCTGAGGAAATACCACACACACATATATATCAAGGCCTTTCATGCCTCCTTTGCCACCACAGGCAATGCAAACCATTCTGCACAGTTGTACATTATTAACCCTTTAATGAGACCCCCTTTGCACCTTCCAGCACAGCCTGGCTCAATCCTGCTCCAACAGGCCAACTCAGACATGAACCACAGGGTCAAAAGTGTGGAACACCATAGGGGTGCCCATAGTGAGTCACGCACACACTTTCACATATGGTCCTGGCCACTCAGAGCACACTTCAAAAGCCCAGTGCCCATCAGCAGCAGTTACGCGAGAACTGCAACACCTCACACATCCTTCACACAGCTGAAAAGACTGTGATCAGCACGCCAAAGCGCATTACTGATCTGTTGTTTATTTTTACATGTATCGTCCTAACCTGGAAAACTGGAATAAAATTTTAGGCTAAAAAAGGCCAAAACACCTTTGTTACACAGGGTTACAGGTTAACCACCTCAAACAGTAGCCGTATTGCTCATGTATTAATTTATTTTAAAAAAATTCAGTAAATAGTAAAAATCATCTAATAACTAAAATGGAACTACTATGTATAAATGTCTATATAATATATCCCATTTGTGGCTATGGACGATGGGAGTTGGGGAGCACTTACTTTAGTTCTACTTAATATAAACAACCCTGCCCTACTGCTACTGTCTCAAAACCAATGAAACCCACTTCACAATATGTCACAAAAATGTCGTAGAAGTGATCATTTGAATATTTAAACAATTGCTGAGATTAATAGAAATAACATGTAAAATATTGATATTATCTGTTTCCCAATTTGTTAAGACATTGATGATAAAATCATAAATGTGGTCAGTGTCTTCACATAGATGAGTATCATTAATCATTATTAATCATATGTAACTAAAGGTAAACTGAGCAGATTTGTTATTTAAGAAGTGTATCAAACTGGTAGCACGTTGTATGGCTCAGTACGCATGAAGTAGCTCTCAGTTTCAGAAAGTATCCAGTATATTAACAGCTAATTAAAGTAACTATTGATAAGTAATAAGTGAAGTAAATACTTTTCTGGGTCAGTATTAGTCACCAAATGCCATTTGTGTATAAACATGTAAACTATACCTGACAACTGCCTGTATGCACCTATTCCCTACCACCTCTATCTGTTACAGATGTTTATGCAAGACAGTGTGCTCCTGAGCTCTGGCCCACGTCCAAACAAAATAATATGAAGTCGAGGAAAAGTCAGCCAAGATGTAATACAAGTGGATAACAGAGTAACAGAGTCGAAAAAAATGGAATTTGAAAAATGTTGATGGATATTTTTCTCCACCCCACACTTTTTCTTTACCAGGCTGTTTACCGCAGACTGATGCCTGCAGTGCAGCCTAATTACTGAGAGGAAGATGGAGAAAGAAGAGGGAAAGGGGAAAAGAGAGAGAGAAAGCAATGAGAAAAGCGTAAAAACTTGCCACAACTGACGTCTTCTGCAACACAACATTTTTGGAAACCAAGGAGATGCTGGAATCGTGTGTTAGAGAGCACTTGCACATTCAAACCATAACTCACGCTTCTGAATTTGCTCAAATTGTGCACAGCAGATTGCAAAGAACAAACCGGACTCATCACAGTCCTTCTACAAGTGGCACTTTGCCAGAGTAAAGTAACTATTGGGGCAAACAAATTTGACAAAGACAACAAGAACAACCACAATCACACCAAACCCTTTCCAGCAGTGCACGCCCCATCCTGCCGAACTTATTTTCCCCAATGCCTCGCTCAGACTGACACAAGGCTCATAAAACATTTTAGTGACAGTGATAGAACTAATTGAGTGTTTTATATCCAGAGCCATAACTATGTCATAACCGTGTCACTTCTACTGCAGCTTCTTTTAGTGTACAAGTTAGAGGCCTGTCAGAGTTCTGTTGCTGGCCGTGTGGATCCAGTATTTGAAAAGGTGAATAAATTCATGACAATTCCTGTAAACAAACAACCACTCCTTACACAAACTGAAATCAGGTTGAGAGTGGGCATCTGCTAGCCACCGTCAAAGACATCTTCAACTTTGAGTTACAGAGAGAGAGGGACAGAGAGAGAGAATCAGAGCAGGAGAAAATGAATGAGAGGGAAGAGAATGGAGAGAGCGGAGAGACAATGAGCTCAGCACCAGGACTCTCTAATGACTTCCATGCCTAGACCTGATTGAAACCACACCAGAGCTTCTGAGTTCCACACAGAGGCCAGGACAGATCCTCTTCAACACTCTTCTCCTCAGCTGAGGAGGCTTTCAGTTGACCAAGCTGGACATCCTAAAGCAGGAACCACGCAACAGAGATTATAAGAGGGTGACCCCGACTCTGTCCACATCCTCCGGACGACCAAATTACAAGCGTGAGCTCCTTTATTTCATCTGACCAACTTACTTCCACCCTGAGTAAAGGCGAGGCGTGCAGAGCTAGGGTTTGATGTGGGCCAGTGGTGTAATTAGAGGCCCTATAACAGTCAGGGGAACAGAAGAGGCCTGTCCATCTGTCGAGTGGCAGAGTGGAGGGGAGGGGACAGGACTGCCCTGCATCTCCTTGGTGTTGCTGAAGTGATGCATGTAGGCAATTGTTGTAAATACCCGAAAAGCCTCACATGGCCAGAGTCTGCCGTTGTCTGCGGGGGCCTTTCCTGGCTCATGTTACAGCATAAGCCTCATAGATCGATCAGGGCTGGGTAGGAGGTAAAGCTTGAAATATGTGACCAAACTCGAGGAGGCCTGGGTGCTTATTCAGGTTTGGCCATCATTTCTCAAATGCTGGGGCTAAATTTGGGTTCACATTTCATGTTTGTGTTTTCTCATCTCCCACCTTTAACGGATGTAGTCCTGCATTTACCCCACTGAAGTTTTTTCCTTTGCTGTTTTATTTTTTCTTGTGGGCGGCACAGTGGGGCAGTGATTAGCGCTGTCGCTGTTTGATTTCCGGCTCGAGCGCCCAAGATCCTTTCTGTGTGTGGTTTCCATGTTCTCCCAGTGTCCTCCCTGTGTTTGCGTGGGTTTCAACGGGAACGCCAGTTTTCTTCCCACTGTCCAAAAACGTACATCAGGTGGACTGGTGGAAGCTAAACTGCTCAGAAGTCTGCAGACCTGACCAGGGTGTTTCTCTGCCTTTCGCATTTCGATGGTTGGAATAGGCTCCAGCAAACCCTGCAAGCCTACTTAGGATAAGCATCTCAGAATATAAGTGGAGAAAAATGTTTTTCTTACTTGTTTCACCCTTTAGTTACCCTCAGGAGTTCTTAATCTGGTATGCTGGACTAGTTTAGGTACATGGGGTAAATACATGCAAAAACAGATACAAGACCAATGAACAGATGCTGTTGGTCTTATAATTTGAACAGAATTCAGCTAGATTTTGACAGATTTTGTCAGGCTGCAGTCTGGAGTCAGACCGAGTTTGAGGAAATAAATGACAGTGGGAATCAGACGGGTGCAGTGGTTCTGTGTTTTGCATTGATACCTCACAGTGAAGAGGTTTGATTCATAAACAGGATGGTTGTTCTGTCTGGAGTTGAAACATTTCCTTGTTTATGTGTGGGTTTCCATCAGGACCTCTGGAGTTGCCATATTGCCTCTACTTGCAACTTTGTCCAAAGTGTTTCTCTCCCTTTCACCCTATGAGCACTGAGAACGAAACCTGACTTAATTCAGGATATGGGCTATAAAACACATCCTTTCTTCTACTTTATTTATGACACCTTTCCACACCTTGAAGGGTGATCGCTCTCTTCAAAAAAAGAAAAATGTTAGTAGCTAAAACATTGATTTAAACTGCCCTGAAGACTCAGTGGACACTCCATTGCTCAGCTCTCTTGACTTGACATTAAGGGGAGTGTTGAGGACATGGGGTCTGGCTTGAGGCATACTGGATAAAGGGTCAAGTTCAGGACAGACTGCTGACAACTGAGCTTGCTGATGTGATCTGGTGAATAAAAAACCTGACTAGCTAACTTTTCTTAATTTTGCTCTTTTTTTAACATTTGCAATAATATCACAAGTTTGCATTTTACTACACTTTAGAATGTTAACAAAAGTAAAATGGTGAAAGATTACCTAATTCATAAACATTTCTCATTCATAAAGTCTAATATAATTCATAATTATATAATAATTTCCTGTCGGCTCCAACTTCCCCGCTACCTAAAATGGATACACGATTGGAAAAAAATGAAAATAGGAAAAGAAAAGCTTATACAGTTATACTATTTAAAATATAATAGCAACAATTTGTATAAATGTGGTGAAACATACCAGTAATAATAACGCAAGAGAAAGAGAGGCCCCTGAGACGACTCTGTGGCCCTCACATACTTTCCATTAGAGGCTTACAGAATGTATACATTTTTCTAATACATGTGCTAACACAGTTCTGTAGAGTCTTCCCTCTACTGCAATTGTTTTACATACTTGGTAACAAAACGTTTATCAAGTAACTAAAGTCTATCTTGTTCAACTGGAATTCCTTTTTTTTTGCAAATAACCCCCGGTTTTACAGGAAAATGTATTATGGTATGATTGCTTTAAGAGGGTTGCTAGTGAGGAAGTAAGAAAGGTATAATATTAAAAAAATCTGCCTCTGCCTCAAATGGCACACTGGACCTTTTGTCTACGCCCTTGCAGTTTCCAATCACCATGGGGGAATATGGAGTGTATTATAAGATTCATATAATAAGTCCTTTTTATTTCACATTTCCGAAAACGAACTTTTACAGTGCGGTAAAATGTGGCCCTGAAAGAAAACCATCTGTTTAGCATTTAACATTGCCAGCACATGGGATCCTCTGATGACAATGATTGAGAGTGGAGGAGAGGATCTCCTTGTATATTACTCTGTGAGAGAAGAAAAGCATACACATCAACAACCAAACTCGTAACACACAATGTGACGTTTCATTCACAAAGCGCATTGAAATAACAAATGGACGGTGCAAAGAACTGATGTATAATGCTCCATTTTATTTGTGTGAATCATCCCCATCTCCATTCTCCCAAGCAAATGAAGCAACCGCTCACAATCAGAGACAGGCTATTGGGGGGAATCATGCCATTCCAAATCTGAATCAGGACTCTATGGGTGTGTTTAAATGAGTCAAAACTAATTGCAGTTGCTAGGGGAAGGGGTGTTTCTGTGGTAAATGAAAACAAAGAAAACTAAAACCAGAGAAGCCACAGAGTCATATGGGGTTGCAGGAATCTGCCTGAGTGTTAGTTCATGCCACTGCCGTTCCATCTGACAAGAAGCCAGGAGTGCCATAGCACTGCTGCAGCTAAGGTCTGCAGCACCATCCTTACACAATATCACCAGCCAGCTCATCAATTACACTCATCAAATTGTCATTAAACGAATAAATCCAATAAACCAGACATGCATGTTCTGACTCAGAGTGGTGTTAGGTGCTCTGAGTCAGACCTTAGGACCTGAAGCAAAGTCTATGGACCAATCCAGTGGTGGTCCAGTGCTTGACCAAAAAAAAACAGGAATAAAACTAGAGTTGGCCCAATACCACTTTTCTTTTACTAGTATCAACACTGATACTGAAACACTGAGTACTGGCCCAATACGTTCTTGAAAAACTATTAAACTTTAAAATGAGCTGTTTTTATTTGAACCACTACAAGTACAGTGGGCGAACACTTTACTACCCAAAAAGAAGAAAAATACTGCCAACAACATTATACACAAAACCAGGATTGTTAGGCCAGACCTCTAGAAAAGTGATTTTTAGGAATTCTAGTCTAAAACCAGTGTTTATTTAGTTTTGTGTAGGAAATCCTCAATGTGCATTTTTCCATTTATCCATTCATTTTTGTCCATTAGGTATATTTCACAATACCCAGCATGCATAGATAAACAATACTCCCACTGAAAACCTTTATCAACCTCAGAATACATCACCAAACGTTTTCCTACCCATTAAACCAGAAAAACTCTAATCTATTGTGACACAACTGTAGGATGTGAGCAGGCATGTTTATAGCCAATGCATCAATGGCTACATTTTTGTCCTTTTAGCTCACTTCTCTAGGAACGGGCGAAAAAAGCAAAAAGCTGATGAGAAACTGAAAGGTTCCTAAACTCAGATCCACACAAACACAGGTGAGGAAGACATTTGAGAAAAAACAGAGACAGTTAAAAAATTCCCTCTGCTTCTGAGCTACCTCAGGACTATAGAAGTGTGAGAGATTTAATCCCTCTCAGGTGACAGAGCTCAAAAGAAACCATCTCCAACTGATCTCCTCAGATATTCCTCCTGTCCCATGGTTGCTGTCTTGCCTCCTTCCCCCTGCTCTCTCTCAGCCCAGACAGTCCTCATTCATCAAGAGCTCTTCTTCCATGGTGCTGCGTGAACTCTATTCGCAATCACAAACTTCTACTAACTGTTCAGGGGCTTGGTAAACGATCACATCAGGTTATGGTGAGACGAATGCTAGCACATCACACCAGCCACTTAACAAGCCAGTGGAGAAGTGCTGTCCAAGGCCTGAGGGCCAGTGGAATAAGAAAGTCACCCAATCCACTGGAAAAAGAGTGGCTATTGGAGTGCAACTGACATGAGGGATTCTCTCTCTCTCTCCCTCTCGCTCTCTCTCTCTCACTTACACAATCACACACAAACATACTCACTTACTCACTCACTCACTCACTTACTCACTCACTCAGGCTGACTGGATGAACACCCATCTCATGGATTAGGGTGGCATCATCATCCCTCATTAAAAGAAATGCCATCTGCAGGCCTTTCACTTTTTCCAAATGGAGAGTGGCAAACGGCAGTTTTAGAAAAGCCTCTTGGAGCTATTCTCCCTCCCTGTCAGGCACTTAATCACAGTATTATATTACGTTAACATAGCGGGGGCCAACATTAACACTTACACCCATTAACCTGGGACCTTGTGTAAGCTTTCAGCAAACACCGCTCTATATTCAACAGCTCTCTTCTCTTTCGCACTGCCCTGCCTTTCTGTGCCAGTCAGGAATCAGCGAACCAAAGTATATTTTCCTCTCAGTCAAAATACAAGCTCTCCATATATCAATGAATATGAACTCTCTTAGCTAATAACCTCTGCCTTGATCTTAATTCAGAGAGTTTGTCTGCACTCAAGCACTTCAGTTTTGATTACAGCCATTTCAAACGCTGATGTCTGGCTCTGTTGCAGTTTCACTGTGGACTTGAGCAATACAGAACCAATTAGCAGCACACACCATGCATGACAGAAGAAAACCTGAAAGAAATCAGTAAACCTAATCTCATTATGCCACTATTTAAACCCTAAGGGCCTTCATATCCCTGTTTACACTTGGTTTAAAATGTACATTGAGCAATTAGATCAGTAGTGGACAGAGGTAAAGAGATATTTACAGCAATACTTCCAAGCGTTTAAAATAATCAGAGAGGAGATGCAAGTTTAAGGTTTTTGACAACACTACAGTAGCACAGTATTATAATATGTACTAGAATTCTGATCATTTGGCTGTTGTTAGCTGAGATGTTTGCATTATAAATGTGAGTTTAAAACCTATCTAGCAGAAATCTGTACACAAGTGGTTAGCTGGACACCTACTCATTTTGTAAGCAGGGCCTATGAGTACCAGTGTCTCACTCTCATGACAACGACTGGATACCATTAAATTTTTATGTAAATAGCAGTACAGATATCTTGATCTCCATTTTTGTTATTCTTTTTCATTATATAAAATTTGGACATCATGACAAACAAACCAATAGAAAATCTAAAATAAGAACATTAACTTTCACTGAACTTCGTTCCATTTTTTGAGATATATGTTCCAACTGTAACAATGCGTTAAAATGGTCTTTTTAGGTGTCAGAATCTCATTCTAAATCACAGGCCTTTTCATTACAAGGTAGGATTAAGATATTGTGCTGATATCATAAATGCACAGAAATTTGATATCTACCCCCTTTGTAACTATGTAACACATTTGGTTCATTGTAGTTTCCAAATACTTTAGTAGTTACAGAACAAAGGAACACTTAAAGGAAAATTCAGTGTTTACTGCTACTGATACTTGGAACACAGTCCTACTTTAGAAAAATATCTGGATAATTTTCCCTGTACTTATTTAAAGTAAAAAAATCATTTTAAAGCTTCGTGCTTCTTTAAATACAGGGACATAACTGTCAAAGGACAGATATACTTCAGGTACAGCATGTCTGGGTGAAGCAGGTGTTAGCCTGGGGCTAGAAATGGTGTAATTCATTGGTTTATAAACCCCACCCCCAACAAACCTCATTGTCCCCTCTTATCTTGCTCTTCAGGAAGAAGAAAAAAAAACTCACTGAGGTTCCAAAAGCCAGTTTCAGATATCCTCTACAGCCAGATTAAGGACAAGCCTATTAAGAAGGACGATGGTGCATCATGTTCTCGTTAGTGCTAGAGCGCAGGTGTTTTTTTCCTTAATCACACCAGTGTCCGTTACGCAGCTCAACAGCTCAGTGACAGCAGTAAGCCTTTCCTTTTAACCACTTTCCCATGGATTACAGCGCCCCTGACTTTCTGGCTACACGCTTCTATTAGTTCCATTACCAAATGCTTAATCGCACCATTAATCAGAAGTAGCTCCTTCTTAACTTCTCTCAGAGTTACTAAGTTTCACATAAAAAGGTAAAAAAAAAAAAAGCCGAAGTCTGGGCAACAGTATAAATACACTACAGATGCACACTCACACTTGCACGTGTGCCCACACACATGCTGTGCTTTCAGTCTGTAGGCTCACATTTTAAACCATCTCTTAAATGAGGCTTGATGAGTTTTTAAAGTTGTAAATCAAATTTCTGGAAAATGCAAAAGAATAGCTCCCTGAATGCTTCTCATTTATGTCTCCACACCAAACCAAGCATTTTGATCAAAGTGATATTTAAGTAAAAGTAATATTTAAGACTTTAAACATGTAAAACGGGAAGCTGGAACAGGCTGCAGATACTGAAACCCATTCCAGTATGTCCTGCACTTTAACTGCACATCCTCAGATATGACATACTCTAAAGCTCTGTAGAAATCCCTCTTGAGGAAATTCTCTGGTAGACCTGTTCTACAAAACTTTTCACAGACTTCTATTTGGGAGCACACTTAATCACCCCCAGAAGAACTTTGCCTGAAGCCTGTTTCTTTAAGCATAAAAGCTGTTGAGCTATTAAAGTCAGATCAGTGAACACATTCAAATAAACATTAATGCATGTGTGAATGCCACACCTCAGTAATTTCTTTGCTGAAAGGGTTTAAGTAAAAGTAAAATTAAGAGTCCATGCTGAACAAATGTGCTAGCAGCAAAGAGTTAATAACTCCCTTCCTTTACAGCTCAGCTCCTGAGTCTCTCTTCCTCTGGGCCACGCTGGTACTTGAGCCTTTGGTTTTTATGTAGTCAGCAGGTGGCATCATTAGCCAGGGAATAAAAATGAAAACTAATACCCTAGAGTAAAGCAATGATATCATAGCAAGGCTTGCTGGCACCTTTTCTGCTTGCTGCAGAGTGCAGAGTAGGGGGTATGGAGGTGTAAATTTAATATGTTTCTTGCTGTTGGTTTTGTTTTATTTAAACAGACTACACTTCATAAATGGGCTTGAGTCTGAAGCACAGGGGAGAGGGTGGGTTTGCAAAACCACCTTTATTACTAACACCAGATAATGTTATCGCAGGATAGCCATTGCCATTGCCATTTGGGGTCGACCAATATACCACTATGCATAGAGTTCGAATGTCAGAAGTAGTATAGCGATTGTCTGACACATTAAACAATGTATATTCATGCAAACCTTGCACCCACATGTGTGAATGTGTGTATTTCTGATGCTTCGGGGAGCATAATGGTAGCACAATGGTATTCTGGCAGAATGTGTGGCTGCAGTCTCTGGAATGATTCAAATACCTCTGTACTACAGTGTGCCAGCAAAGACTGTATATAAAGCTGTCACAGGAGCCCTGAGGGCAAAAAACATATTTGAGTGTTTCAGAGTCTATTGAACCATGATTTCCCTCCCATGGTTCTCTCAATAAGCATGATAAATAAAGGAAGGAAGCAAATCTAAAGCTTGGCCGTCTGCCACAGCATTTAAAAAAAACCAAAAAAACCTTAGCTCCTGGCTTCACTTATTTCAAAACAACAGAAACCATTCCTCCTTTTCGCCCGCCTAAAAGCATCCAGATCAGGGGCTGTACACCACTGAGGCAGCCTGGAGGTGGAACTCATGAGAATGGCTGAAGGTGTAATTTGTCAAGTGTGGCTAATTTCTCTCTCTTTATGTCATGCACAAACATGCAACAATGAAGACACTGCTGCCCTCCTGCCCCCCTTCACTCATTAAATAAAAAAATAACAAAAATAATTCTACAATACATTAAAAAATAACTGCATTAAGTGTGATCCCATTAAGAAAATTATATCACAGAGTGTCTGAGATCACACGGTTCTTGTTGAAAAAAATAGGGGAGCAGAAAAGGAGTGTGTGCCAGTACCCTGCAGTGATTGCCTGATTATTTGCAGATGGGCAGTGCAACCGGAGTGAAGGTTCCCCTTGGCATGCCATGCATATGATTAAACCTATGATTGCCTCCTGGTCCAACATCAAGGAGAAAGCCAAAAAGCATATCTGCTGTAAATCATCTGCCATCTTTCTTCAGCTATCTCAGTATCTCCAGGTCTGTTGTCCTGTATTGAACTACAATTCTGCATGGCTGCTCTGCTGAATTATGCTCTCTGTATAATGAAAGACATTATAAAGCATTTAATGTTTTGTTTTTTACAGGGGAAAAACACGCATCACACTCCTCTCCTCCTCCACATGTCTTAACTCAACAGGTTCAACCTCTGAGAGGGTCAAGATCTGACATCTAGACTTCCCTAACTCTCCTTCAATCAATCAGTGTCTACAGCTATGGAAGATCAATCAGAAATGGCTGCCAGGCTCCATGATCAATGAATACACATTCGAGAAGTGATGTTTATTCTCTTATCCACTCAAGTCTGTCAGTCAAAGTCCTTGTGAGTGCCACTTTCAAAAGTATCGTGTAACAAGCTAAAGCTGGGGCGAGTGTGTCTGCTGTAGCATCAGCTCACTCAGCTTCAGTTTGGCCAGGTAGTGTGTTAGGGTGTGTATGTGTAACATGAAGCACGCGGTACTTTTGAACACCGCTGAGAATAGTGTCTGCCACTAAGTGCGAGGCTTTCCTTCGTTTTTCAAACGCTAAGCACCGTGTAAAAACCTGACACGCAAATCCCGCTCAAAACCGCACGCGCTCTGCCCACGTACAATAATGTGCGTCCTTCTCACTGTGACGTATTGATTAGGGGACGCTGTTCAGTGAGGACGCAGCCGCTGAGGAGCCAACCTGCTGCTGGTTTCCGTTTGTTATCAGCAGACTGGTCCCCCTCCCCTGACTCCCCTCCTCTCTTCGCCAGAAGTCGTTTCGGTTTGGAAGATGACGCGCGCAATTAAGCCCCATGAGATCTTTCCAGTCTTAAAGAGTAGTTTAGTGAAAATCAGACTCACAGACATCGTTCTCCTTCCCTCACTGTGTAGCGAGGGTGTACTGGAAGACTAGGTAATCATCTGTCTGTCTGTCTGTCTGTCTGTCTGTCTGTCTGTCTGTCTAGACTGGTCCAATTTGAAACATCTCCAAAAAAGCAGACCAATAATAAACAACCAAGCAGACAAACAAACATCAAAAAAGAATGGAAAGACGGAAGAAAGAAAACAATAAAGGAAAGTTTAGTCGGATAAGAGCAGCTTAATAAGTGTTACAGTGACTGGCGCGTGACATGCGGCTCTGCCCAGTGCGTCGGTCACGACAACCACAGTTTATCACAGTTTACTTCCGTGGGGACGCAGAGCAGAGCGCACACAGGCCACTCAGCGAGTCCGGCGACTTTCTCACAGCCGGTGCAGAAATAAGGGCGCGAGGGTGAGCTTAGTGCCAAAGTGAGCGAAGTGGGGGAAGCTGGAGTAACAGTAACGTGAAGGCGCTTTTAGTCGGTGTGGGTCACCAGGTGGAAACTGTGTGCGTGTGTGCGAACCTGCATCAGTGCGTCTGTCAGTTTCTGTACTCATTTCAGAGTGTGAACCTGCATCAGTGTGTGTGTGTGTGTGTGTTTGTGTTTGTGTGTGTGTGTGTGTGTGTGTGTGTGTGTGTGTGTGTGTGTGTGTGTG
>JBBIGC010000007.1:17025750-17068498 GCA_037576955.1 Lepidarchus adonis | reverse complement strand
AGAGAGGAGCAGACTCCAGGTGATGCTGAGTAGAGAGGAGCAGACTCCAGGTGATGCTGAGTAGAGAGGAGCAGACTCCAGGTGATGCTGAGCAGAGAGGAGCAGACTCCAGGTGATGCTGAGTAGAGAGGAGCAGACTCCAGGTGATGCTGAGTAGAGAGGAGCAGACTCCAGGTGATGCTGAGCAGAGAGGAGCAGACTCCAGGTGATGCTGAGTAGAGAGGAGCAGACTCCAGGTGATGCTGAGTAGAGAGGAGCAGACTCCAGGTGATGCTGAGTGGCTGAGCAGTGGCTGCTGCTCGAACTGCAACACGCGCAGAGAGGAGCACCAGGTTTACAGAGACACATGGATGAAAATGGAGGAAGAAGCTGTTGGGTTAAAGCGACGGCTGCACACTGGTGTTGCAGGCCCAACAGTGGAGAGCGGCTGCTCCTGTAAAGCGCTGTGTACTGCGCTCATTCAGAACGGGGAACATCTGTACACTGACATCTGTGCAGCCGCCCTGTCTCCCTCTCTCTCTCATTCTCTTTATAAATTAAACCCAAATGTTTTACCCAGCTTGACCACTAGGTGTGGCACTTAATCTTTTATTTATTTGTCTCTTTTTCTGCAGCTCACTTTTGAGGATGTCTCAATTCCAGTGTGATTTACATACAGTGATTGAGAAAAGCTTGAGGAGGTTTGGACAAGCCAGACCGGCTCCTGGTAAAATGCCTGTCAGTAACTCTGACACCAATGAGAAAGAAAACATCTATTTGATGCCTTTGCAAACTCTGCAACGAAAAATCGCATTTCAGTCACTATTCCCCATCTCTACACCTCTGCAGAACTTCCATCCATCCTTCTGTCTGGGAGGTCTTTGATGTGAAGATCAAAGCAAAGAAATTAAAAGACTGTTGCCAGAGTAACTGCCATTTACCGATTATGTAGGGACTGTCGATTTTGAGAAAGGCATTTTTAATGAAACATTTGTTCAGATCTCTCATTTAGAATAAAGCTGAAATATCAGTGGAGCTGAATTCAATGAAGGACAAACACACACCAGTCAGAAAATGTTAAGATGAACAGAGGTTTGAAAATCTTTCACATCGTGTGATTAGTTGAATGATAAACTTGGTGTCTTGAAACATTTCATGCTTAAAAAAAGAAACTACATCCTATTAAAAAACACCTGCCAGTGCCCCTCCAATAATCCTGCACACCCTCACGTGATTAGATTTCTGATTAGATAAAAAAAATAACAGCAAATAAGCAGAATGTAGTGTGTAAATTGCTTACAATCATCAAACAAGTTATATTCCACAATCTCAAACTTTATATACAGAACACTGCGTAACGGGGTGGGGGTGGGGTCTTGACAGAAACTGAGCACACAGAAATACATGTCCAAATGTAGTTCAGATGATGCAGTCGATTTGGATCGGCTGGTTTAACCTTTTCATGAGAAAACATGATAACCAAGAAGAAAGATCATGTGGCTATTGTAACTAAAACCTACGTTGACCTTTTGCCTGGATGTTTATTTTTCAGAGTGAAGTGACAGACGCTGTGGTTGAGAGGTTTGTAAGCCGCATGTCTGATGTTGGTCTGGATATCTTGCTAAAACAACATCTGAGACAGCACTCTTAAGGTGGATGTGATAATTGAGGGCTGGGAAAGTTTTTTATTTTTGTAATGTGTCACGGCAAAGGACCGGTAAACCAATCACTTTAGCCACCCCTCTCCGGCCGACTGGCTCGCTCACTCTCTGGGAAAGTAAAGGTGACGTCAGCGTTTTAGCTGTCTGGCTGGGTGCCTGAACACTATGGCAGTGGTAAGCCCCCTCTTCACTCGTCCAGAAAGACAGCGCTCATAAATGTGTCAGCTGATGGAGAGGCCAAAACAGACAGGGACATGGATCGAGTCTTAGTGCTCGCTAAGTGAGTGAATGAGGGAGAGAGAGAGAGAATGTTTGTGTGTGTAAGCGCGAGAGAGGGCAAACACAAAAAGCTGTTGTGATACAGAGATGACGAGATGAGAAGAGATGGGGGAAGTAAAGGTGGAGGGACATTAAGCTGATTGTGTTGTTGGCTAATGGTAGCTTACGAGTCCCCAGCGTCACCGTGTGCAGACAGAAGGCATGACTGGCATTGAATATGGCAATGAGAGAGTTGACATCACCTCTCTGTGCCCTCGTCCCTGACTTCCATCCAACGCATGAGTGGGTCTGCCGCAGCAGAGTGGTGGGCCACTACGATGCAGAGCTGTAAAAACACGGCAGACTAAACACTCATTCATCATTACGGCGCATACATGTAGCGCTTCGCGAAAATGCAGACTCCTGTCCCGTCCCACTCAATGACTCAGTGTGCACATTAAAACTTCATCTATTTCACAAAAGACGATGACCACTTAAGCCTCAACCACCGTTCGTAATGTCCAGGAATAAAAAAAAGCAAGCACGGGGTGAAAAGGGTTTTGTAATTTTTATTGAATACCACATGTACTAAGTCCAGCGATATAATAAAGCCCCTCTTTCACTCCTTTGAAGGTCATGATTGGAGAAAACAGCATGTTCATTAGCAAAATGGGAATGCTGGAGAGTTAACAGGATTAACGCAGCAGAACATCATCCACAGCACTGCTTAAAAAATGCCTGTATCCTGACCAGCCCAGTTAGGAGTCTAGAGAAAGAAAGGAGAGAGGAGCAGTGTTTAAATAATAAACCACTTCACACAGTTCAAGTGATTAGTTCATGGCTAGTTACGAGTGTGTCTTTGGCTAGTAACTATGAAAATATGGTTAAAGATTACTTTATGAAACTCACACATCCCATTGTACATAGTCTGTATCCCCATGGACAATATTTTTCTAATGTGAAGTGAAAATAAAAGTACACATTCTCTTTTAGATTGTGAATTTAAATGGTGGGAAAGATGTTAACATTGAATGTGCCATAAAATTTGTACATTTGACAATATCAATATGTTGAGCCTAGAATAAATAGTAATTTTGCATTAAATTTGTGCCCCCTGTAGAGAAAGTGACTTTTTTCCAAAAAAAAAAACATTTAACCATTGGTTATGCCAACTGCTGCACTACCCTGTATTTAATGTCACTGTTGGGTAGATAATCATTGGTCATTAATGAAATTCGAAATCTTTATCAGAGAACTGCACCCGAGTATACTGTTGCTTTCATAAAGTGGAGCCTCCGTAAAGGGAATGGGAAAGCACGTTCATTTTGGGTCTCGGTGGACCAATCAACATCCACAACACACGCTTGCACCCAAGCACGCATGCACACAAAGATCAAACAGCAAGTGACTGGACCTCAAGCAAAACATCTGTGGTGATTCCTAAGTGTAGGGAACTCCACCTCTGAGTTAAGTTCACAGAAGCTGGTGTTTGTGTGTGCGTTATTTACTCTGCAGAGCTGAGTCACTGAACTCAGGCCTTCTTCTTTACGGCTGTGTTGCCATGTACCTTGTCATTAGTGCTTTGAAGAAGAATGGCATGATGAAAGCACTCACTCTGTTAAACTTGCTCTTACTGGTTTATACTATGTAAAGATAGCCCTGGCTTGATGGCTGTTCAACATTCTTTAGGCTCTGTTCTCTGGACAGACTGCTAGCATGTGTAAACTACAAGGCTCACGTTAAACAGCATTAGATGAGATCAGATAAAAGCTGGATGAAAGATGTGTGTGTGTGTGTGTGTGTGGTGCTCTGACCTCATTCCTATTGCTGTGGCTCAACTTCTTCTCAATGTTCATGGCCAGCATCTGGCTGCGAAATGACAGGCTCTTGGTCTTCTCAATCACTTGCTGATAAGGAGACACGGCATTGTTGCCCATCACCACATGACCCTGCCAAAGGTAGGAGACCAGCTCAGAACAGAATCATGAATCTCGATCAGTTCCCACAGACACACCTCTACGACTAGCCATCATCTTGCCACAGCCCGTCTGAGTTCCAAACACTGGGGCTAATTCTAGGCCTCATCGTTATAAAGCCGTGTGATTTGGGAGATTACAGAGGGGACTGCTTCATGGTGGGTTTGTTATGACATTGAGTGCTGCAGAAAGAGCGTAATAATACCATTTCCCAGCCTCAATGGAGGAGTACATCTGAAGTGCAACCTTTCATTGAGGCACAGGCCAAAAATAATCACTTGATTATGTTAATTTGATATAAATCAACATTTTTAAAAAGATGGGAATGACCAGCATGTTGCAGCAACTATCTGTACATAAAGTTTAAAAGAGCTGAGCATACAAGCACTTAAGAGAATGTGATACAGAAAAAACAAATATGAGAAGAGTGTCTCATTTCTTACCAGCTTGGAGTCTATTTTAGCATCCAGTCTGGCATTGCGAATGAGATTGACAATCCATCTTTCTGCCTCCTCAGGGGTCATGTTCAGCTTGTCCGCCAACATGCTACAGACAAACAAGAGGCTATTAGAAGAAATGAAGGCTATTGCACTTTATACAACTATATGTTCATGACAAATAAAAGTAGGTAGGAATATTATGCAGACCTGATCTCATCTAAGTGCTGGAGGGTAGAGAGTTTGATGTCAAACCTCAGTGTTTGGAACAGTATTCCAGAGTGACAAATGCCTTTCATTATGTAAGCGAAGCAATAATGATCATTCACGCCAACACTAAGAAGCCCATAAAAAGGAATACAATTACATCACTGTGAGGAGATGGAGTAAGGTCGAGCTAATGATGACAGACAAACGAAAATGTCCTTCCAAAGAAGCGACAAGATGAAGTGAGTCGAGAGAGTAAGTTCATTAGAGATAGGTTGCTACACTGGCCCTTGATTCATCAGGTTTTTTTTAAGGTCCTCCACTGACTACTCACTCATTTCTCTGGCACTGTGTCTAAATGAACGGCACGGTTCAGCTCAAAACCTCGGAGGCCAGAACATCACTTTGTCCTCAAAAAGAGAAGAAAGTACTAGTTCTGCTGTTCTTTACTATCCTTTTCAACGCACCCCCTGCAATCTTCTCTTGAGGCTAGATGCTCTCTGCCATTTGCCTTGGACACAATCTACAATTTTGGTTTTCTTGCTATAATTAATATCTTGTCCTGTATTTGCACTTCAAACAATACAAAGCTCAGATTGTTGTTCTTTGAAACTTCAAATGACAAAATTATCTAATGAGAAACAATATTTAATACATTTGTTGGTCTTCAAGACAAATTTAATACTTGCTTTTTCGTCTGTTTATACACTCACCGTCTACTTTATTAGGTCAATTTGTTCGATAGCTTGTTAACACAAAGAGGTAAATCAGGCAATCACATGGCAGCAACTCATGCATTTAAGCATATAGACGTGGTGAAGAGAAGTTGCTGAAGTTTAAACCGATGATCAGGCTAGGAAAGACAGGGGATTTAAGTAACTTTGAACGTGGCAGAAAGGTTGGTGCCAGACGAGCTCGTCTGAGTATTTCAGAAAGTGCTGATCCACTGGAATTTTCACTCACAACAATCTCTAAGTAGTACAGAGAATTGTGCAAAAAAGCCCAGAAAAGATCAGTTGAGCTGAAGTTGTGTGGACAAAAATGCCTTGGTACTAGCAAGTTGAGCGCATATCTTAAATGCGGCACTGAATAATTCTTCTGTACCTCCAAAAGACTGAATTCAGCAGATGGGCCAAGACATGCAAATTTTCAACATCCCTTATTATTTTATTTATTTAATTAACCCTTATAGTCCCACAAGTAGGAAACTGATTCTCTGAATTTAACCTATCAAACGTGGAGCAGTGGGCAGCGGTCAACAGGAGCAGTGAAGGGGGACAGTACCTTGCTCAAGGGTAACTCAGTGGTACCCAGGCTGGGACTTGCAACTTTTTGATCCCAGGGGCAATGTCCTAACCACTCACCACTCCCTGTTATTTTGGTGGCACGTTTGTAGCAGAGGAGGATAAATTCTATTCTAATAACTCCAGATATAGATTCTCATTTGTGTTTCCTTCTACATCTTCAATGCTCCAGTTCCATTTTCAGAGAGTGTTCTGTGTATCAGTGGTTACCAAACCCAGTCCTTGTGGCCCACTGCACTACACAATTACATTACAATTATATTACAAGCATTCCCCCCAAAAACCTGAAACAGCTAATCAGTTAATTATCAGTTATTAATTATCATTACTCTTCTTGAAGATCTGAAATTGTGCAGGGCAACTGATCCTCAAGTCAGGGACTGGGTACCACTGATTTCGACTATATGTTGATTGCAAACATATTTGTGCTTATATATGCATTTTGTCATAGTTTTTAGTAAAAGGTCCTTGAAGTATGGGAAATGAAAAATTCTCTCACTATATCTTCAGAGAGATATAAATCATTAGACTCTACCAGGGATCTGGGAATAATCTCAGGAAACATAAAAGCTGCAAATATCTCTCATTCCAGTGTTATATTACTTTAGACAGAGAACTACGCATGTACGAAAACAACCAAGCAGCATGTATAAACATATCTGAGTTGAGTTTGGCAAAAATGACAGATGATATCATTTACTCCTGCAGCAACCTGTAGATAATGATGCATGACAAGGTGGATTGTTCATCGAGCTCATTATTTAAGACCTAACCACCACCAAAAGTGCCAGTTGTCAAATCACAAGGGCCAAGGATGTGATGGTTAACACATGTCCAAAATCAAGCCGGGACCCTATTGATATTGGAGACAGGAATGCTTGTCGACTCCAGAGGTTTGGGGTGGGGGGTGGAGGGGCGGGGGTTGCTGAAGGGAGTCATGCTCTTCCATGTCTATGAAAAACATGGCGAAGCACGTTATGGACTGATTACCAATTATAGCCAAAAAGGCACAGGAAACACGATTAGAACACTGGGTCTTTGAGAACACACCTCTTTTATTATAAGGAGAGCACAACTATGCTCTGTTCCTCTGTCGGAAGATGTTTAGCATCAAAGTTATCCTTAAAAATAAAATAAATCAACTTCAGATATTGTTGATTGTGGCTGCCAGCTGTCCACTAAACATGTGATCAGTTACTTCTGGAGGAACTGATCTGACAACTGTTATTCAAGTTCAAACCTGTGATCTAGTTTGGATATGAGTTGCTTGCTATGAGTAACAAAAATGGCAAAGGTTTTGATTTTAATGTAGTGTGCATTACGGTAATTGATTTAAATTGCTCATGTGCCTCAAGGTAAAGATTTCATACATTATCATAATCTTTATTGGTTTTAATATGCCGATTATTAGTTGTACAACAACATTGAGTTGTTTTGATTTAGAGAATGCTAGCAATCACTACATGACTTTGGTGTTAATGTTATTTCTATAGATTGTTACGTTAAGATACTGAACTGAAAGTTATTATTAGTCATTATGAACACACCACAGCACACGGTGCTCCACATCGAAATGCTTCCTTTGCATTTACCCGATCACACGTGCACAGGTGGAGCAGCAGGCAGCTATCAACAGCACCCAGGGAGCAGTGAAGTGGGGACAGTACCTTGCTCAAAGGTTACCTCAGTGGTGCCCATTGCTGGGACTTGAACATGCAACCTTCTGATCTCAGGGGCAAAGTCCAAACCACTGCCCCATTGTACTTGATGTTCCAAACTCAAGAGGGGGTACTTAGGGACTACTTGTTGAACAGTACTAAAATTACTACTGTATTGGCCATTACAATGCAGGTAACATCTCCAGCCTGAGTACCAAATTTGTTAGCCACTTTTTCTTCCATACATTAATGTTAAAAAAAAAAAAATTAGTAATGCCAATACTGTTATAACCATGATGATACTGTTTGCAGTTGTATTTGTTTTGGAACATGATACTAATTCATGAGCTTGTTTTTTTGACAAGTTGGAAGATGTGGATTTCATGCATTTCCTCATGACTTCTTCATTGCTTGTTCTGATTATAAATAAAAGGTGAAACAGCAAGCATGTCTGTGAAGGAAAAACTGAAAAAGTAGAGGTTTGTTTAACAAAAAATGTAGGGGACCTTTAATGCTCATTGTCCAACTGACTCCTGCAGAAGTCTCATTTTATGGAGTTCTAATCCAGGTCCTCAAGGGAGGGGTGGGTGGTAGGTATTGTTTTCACTTTGACCCCTTACGTGCATTGGCCCCTCACCATTGGTTTATCCCGTTCTGATTGTTGGCTGGTGAGACTTGGGTGACTGAGATTTCACTCCAGGAGCCTTACACTTAACTGGTCAGGCATGAAGGCTGGAACAAACAGAGTCCAGAGTAGTGGACTCATAACACTGAAGTGCCCTGTTTTACCAAAGTGGAGTTTAACAAATTCGTCCGTAAACACTTCCATATGAAGACATTAAGAGATTCCAGGTCATTTGGAGAGACCTCAGAGCTTTGGGCAACATTGATTTTTCCATCTTTTTGATAAAACCAAAATAACCATGTGGTTTAACAGCTTAATTTTAACATGGAAAGATCCTCTTTGATTTTGTACATTAAAATGCAGTGTTTTGAACAGTTACTCATAGGGAAAAAATTAAGCAGTTAACAAGAGATGATGATAATACATTCTTAACCAATGTCCATAACTAGAGTATTTGATTTTGAAAAAACTTCTGTATTTGGGTGGTCAAAATTGCAAAGAAAAAAGAAATGTATCATAACAGCTAATTTTACAAGTATGAAAAGATGCAATGATCCCATCAAATTTGAACTATGGAGATAACAAAGCCACATTAAGATATATAGCTGCATTTACTCTTTAACAACACTGAGACATTTTGGAAAAATCTATTTAAGTACATTTGGTTCAATTCTACTTTCAGCCCATGCTTAGGGTGAAAATGTATTAAATGTCTGCAAAATGATCATGGCCAACAGCTGTAAAAATGTCCTCATTATAAAATAAGCTTATGATTCATGTGAACCCATGCTTGAGTGAAGCGAGCTTCTGGGCAATACACTAATGACATAAATGGGTGACTTTCTATTTTTTGCTATACAAGTCATACAACAACCATGACGTTACAAACTTATTTCATTCAAAAAAAGGTCCTAAAATACATATTTAATAATAATTTAAATTATCAGTCTTTTATGCGGTCTTAACAGATAAATGAATCATGCAGGAACAAAGTAGCCAAAAAGTAAAAGGAGTCCTAATCAATTCCAGATTAGCAACTGGAGATTTAAAGTCTGATCAAATTCCAGGGTTTAACATCAACCATTTCTCAACATTAAACAATGTTTACAAAATGTACTAAGTAAATGAGGCAGTCCAGAACAGTAAAAGTGAGTGACGTGAAACTGACCATCATTGTGAACACATCCCGTCACAAAAAATGCACCAAACAAAATGTGACCTCTGCACTTAACCCATCCACATGTGGAGCAGTTGTGCTGAACCTTACATATAACATGACAGCAGCTTGACTGCATGCCTACTTGCTGCTCTTTCTGGATTTTAGAGGTCATCATTAATCCCTTGAGGTAGATTCAACCTGTTACCTAGAGCCACTGTCAAGTGTTCCTTGCTCCACACTGAGGGAGGGGAGAAAAGAAATGCTGGACAGATGCTCAGAGACTGCTAGTTATGAAAAACTCATTAAACAGCCAGGAGTGCAGCTCTGCCTCCCTGTTCTGTACTCTGTCACTGAAGCACTAATAAGAACCAGGCTTAAGAAAACCAATGACACCCGCCCAAACCTCCACCTCATTCCAACAACCTCTTTTCCACCAATGGAAAAACTAAGGGATTCAAACCATTGCGTGTCTTCTCTGGAAACCTACAACGTTGTGTATATACCATAAAAAGAGCAATAAAGTGGAGTAACTAGAGTAAAGTGGCAATAAAACACCTGCCACACTCAAATGTAGGATGGGAGGTTTGTGAACAGTCTACAAAACATGTTTAACTGAGAACCATGACTAAAAGCCATCAGACCTTTCAGGCTTCAGTTTTATCCATTCACTGCACTTCACTCTATTAACTGCTTTCAAGTATTTAAATGCTATCAGTGCTGACCAAGTTTATTATATTTATAATGTTACTAATGTTACTAGAGAGAGAGAGAGAGAAAGAGAGAGAGAGAGAGAGAGAGAGAGAGTGAGTAGGGGGAATAGAGCTAAAAGGAGAGGTCTTTGTGTTGTGCAAAGCCTCCTATGGATTCAGATTTGCTGCAAAACAGATGAGGAGATGTGTCTGTGATCCCTGGTTATGTGCACAAGCATGCAAGGTTTAGGTTCTGGCAGCCGGGCTCTGGACACACTTCCTCCAGCACGGTGAGCAATAAAAAGTGATGCAAGCAAAGTAGGAGCACTGAGAAGGGGAAGCAGGATGTAATCCCACATTGTGGAGATCTGCTTCTTTTTTCTATGCTTCAATCCATGTAGAAATTTGTTGATTTGTTGATTTAACCTTAGGTCAGCCCAAGACCACTTGATTAGTTGTGATCTACATGTATGTACAAAAAGTCAGACCTTAATTAAGGCTAATATCTCAAACCAAATCAAGAGGTAATAGTTATTTCTCATCAGTGCTTCTGCTCCAAAAGTCAGGCTGAATAAGTGAGTGAACCCCTGAATTGTGAGTGAAAATATCTTACCTTATGCTGATGCACTGGTGAATTCTACAGAACGTCTCAAAGATGAACAGGCGAGCATTTTCAATGAAGTCTTCAAGACATGCCACCAAGAAGAAATCATTCACCAGCACCTTCAGAGGATTCAAATGATTTGATTAAAGAGGTTGTTAAGTGTTTAAGCAGCATGTTTCCATGTTTCTGTGGAGTAGAGGAACGCAGTTAAATGAGGACAAAGAGCAGAGGCAGTTTATAGAAACTCATTGCTGAAATCAAAATATTTCTTTTCATCCTGGGACACCAACAGCAACAGGTATGAAAAAAACCAAATTGCAAAAACATGCCACATTAAAATAGTATTACAACATGAATATGGAAATAAGTATCATAATATAAAGTAAAAGTAAGGGAGTGTGCTTTTAATATGTCTATGTTAAAGTTCAACGTAAGATAAAAACGTTAAATAGTTTACTTTGGCAATTGTCATGAAGGAGAAAAGCCCTGTTTGGAAGTTGGAGGGGGGCAATTTGGGGCAATTCTCAGCAGTCCAAATCAACCACAAATCTTGGAATTCCACAGTATCCACATTAAACAGAGTAGAAACAGAGCCAGCCACCCAATCCACCGCAGTGGCTTTGACTTATCGCTGCTCATCTTGCCCACTGCCGCAGGGTCCATCGAGTTGCACAGTGGAACCAATTTACACAGCCACTGCATTCACACAGGCTTTCTATCATCGAATAACAGCCACAGAAGCAGATGGCAGCTGGGCTCTGATCAACATACACTATACACTCCTACATCAGCTTCACTCTTCTGCTTTGTGATGGAGTAGTACTCTCAAATGTAGCAGAGTCAGACTGTAAGTGCAGTGCATTCCACAGTAGTGAAGGCATGTGAACTCCTGCTGTCACTGCATGGTTCATGTGCAGACCTTGTCCTCCATCTTCAGCAGGTTTGTTCGCTCACAGGCAAGGCTCTATTTGCTACTATCTCGGCTGTTCCGCTTGAAAAAAATCCCAACTACATTGCCCTATCAGCCAGTGCACATTTTACCAATGACAACACTTATCTTAACTTGACAAAAACCCCAGTCCACTTAAGTGCCATAATTACTGTCATCTGTGTTTTCCAAGAAAGAAAGACACTCAAATGTTTTTCACAAACATACAAAAATGTCCTTTTAAGTTCACCCTTCAGGGGTCAGAAACTAGCCTTTTCTTTTGTAATTCGTTCACTTATATAAAGTCATGCACAGAAAACCTAACCACAGTCAATTTGGCAAAGTAAATTTGCACGTGTGTTCAGTATGATCAGGCACTGATCATCGTCTGTTGGCTTTGAGAACAAGAACAGCTTGGAGCTGTTTAACACAGGCAAGTCTCATTTACTCCATCTCATCTTAACTGCATTTTGCCATTTAGCATTGCCATTTGTTCTTTAAATAAGTCTGCAAACTTAACATTAAGCACCTCATTCATTAAAAGTCAAAGCAAGAAAAGTGTAGACTTGTTTTATACAAAGAAAAAAAGAATAGCTAAACTTAATGGTGAAATGAGACTGACTAAACAGTGACATGATTTATAAACATTTACTTCAGTGAGGGAGCCCATTTGATCATGCCAGATGTTTTTCATTCCAAACGTTTATCGTCAAGAAGCAGGGATGAAAATGAGACTCAAATCACCCGCATTTGAGCCTTTTATGTCTATGCAGGTCCAAATGATCAAATCATTAGGGAAATCTCTATTACGCTCTGTATGCTAAGAGGACAGGCCTTTTGAGAGTAGAGGTAATTAGCACACCTGCCTGATCTTAGGGTAGGAGAGCCCTCTGGCTACTGAACCTCCAGATCCAGCCTTTCTTCCCTATAGTGAAGAGTCAGGCCAGGGACTGTGTGAACAGCCACTAATTAGTCAGGCCTCTGATTAAGTATGCTCAAGGCATTACTTAGATCACAAGATACAAAAAGGTTTGGCATGTAAGCATTAATGATTATTCAATGAGTAGGCAAAGGTCAGTATAAAGACTTAAGTCTTTATTTTATAAAACAGCAACATATGTTTTCAAGCTACTGCATTTGGGCAAAGTATCGAACATTTCTTTTTGGATACTTACACATTCTGTGCTAATTAGCATACTCTTAGAAATTACAAACTGAAAGTGTTAGTAGGGTAAACCATAAATGACAGTGAGGTGCTGGTAGTAGGCATAATTATATACTGCTGTAGACTAATCAATAAGTGTCTTTATCAGGACAAATCTGTGTGACTACACTACTGTGTTTTTACTTCACCCAGGATCTAGTCACAAACAAATGACTTCCAAAAAATATATAAAGTGATGCCACAAACAATGTGTAGCATGTTTCTAAACAAATTTATGTCTAAATGTAATGTTTTCCAGATTTAGGGCAGCAACATGAACATGCAAGGCTCGTTCATGACCCCAGGTTCTACTAGCCAAAGGCCATTACTTAGAATCAATGTTTCATGAACACTAACCATGATGAACCAAAAATACGAGGAAAATATAATCTCTACCAAATTTTGCTGGAAGAAATCAATGCGTCTCCCTATATAGTAAAATTCTGTATCAAAGTTGTGCAATAGGCACACCATAAATTACTGCTCGTTTTTTCACGCATTATTCTACACGCAGTTAGAGTCTGTGTTTTGACTGTAAACACACAAGTGTATGACACAGCAATTCATGGAGTGAAATTTGCAGAGATCACCACACAAGGCCATTACAAACCCAGAGCTAAAATTTAGATTTCTGGCCTGTCTGAACCACAGTTAGCTCTTTCCATTGCATGAGCCTTCTTCAACACCCCAGAAGTACTTCTTGTTAACCATTCGACTGATGGACAATTACTGGGCATCATAAAAACATGACAGACGGTGAGTCAGACACTTTTCCGAGAGGCTTTCTCTTACAAGCCAATGACACAGACTCCCACAGACAGCGGTCAAGGTTTCAAGACCCTTTCAGGGCCCAAGACAATAGTGAAGGCCATCTTTGGGTAAGTGTGGCTCATGACACAGCATCACTAATGACTCTCACCACTACTTGGGAAACTTCAGAGGCTTCTCTGACCAGTGGCAGGTCTGGGTCACGTGTGGTTTCGTTACAACTCCTCATTAGGGAAATCCAAAAGTCATGGAGGTAAATTGAAAAGTTACAGGCTTTCTGTGGTCAGAAATGTCAAGCTAGATGAGCTTAACTGCATGAACCAGAAGCACTTCCCGAAGTAAACACATTGTTCCAGTGAAGAAAAACATTTTACAAAAAGTCTGAAATGGTATAGCACTATAGAATTCCCTGGATTTTGAAAAACTATGATAGTTTTGGAAATAATCTGAAAAACAAGCTAAGAACAACAAATGATACAAAGGAGACAGATAGAACTTACCGATTCACACTCTCTAAGTTTTTTCTGAGCACCATCAAAGTCGAAGTTCACATACAGACATTCCACAAATTCTGTGATTGGGTCTTTGTAGGTGTAAGATTCCTTGTAGGGATAACAAAAACAAATTATAGATTATTATTAATATTATATATTGTATTATCATTATCACTGAAGAATGTGGTCAAATCTGTTTATTCATAATGTGTGTTTAAAATCTATAAACATTTACAAGATGAAAGGCTGAGACCAGGGCCTTTAACAAATGAGCCACACTAGGATATGTGATACAGGTTTTGGGTCTTCCCTTGGATATAAATACCATGGATTCTTGAGAAACCATGAGTGGAGAGCGCAGTGAGAGGAGGCCAGTGAATGCATTGGGCCACATGTTTAAGTGATTACACAGGGGCTATGGAGACAGCTCTTATTTAGATTTCAGTGCCATTGATCTCTGAAGAAGCTACTGTTGTTAGATGATGAGACACTGAAACACTACAATCAGACCGTCCAGCTCCATTCATCAAATATAATGGTTTCAAGACTTACAGGATTAAAACATGGACCCGGAAAGAGTCTCAGCTCTCAGTAACAAACAGAGTGAAGATCTATTTTCAACCAGCTCATGCTCATACAAACTGTCAATCAGTTATACCTTGTTGCAAGAGTACTTAAGTGATGTTGGTATGCAGATCAAAAATAAAATGCATTACTACTAAAAAACTAAAAACAGTCTACTGTTCACCTGCTTTATGATGGAGTAATTTAAATAATTTATTGTAAAAGAGAAAGCAGCCAATGACAACTACAGCTTGGGTCAACAGCACTTTCCCTACTACTCTCAGAATTGAGTGCGTCATGTCAGTGGAGCGGGAGATTTCACCCAAATGTTTTTAATCTGATCATTAACACAGTAGATGTCTAACTGAAGCAGGTGTATTTTGTTCCCTGACATCTAGCTAGTTAACTAGCTATTAAATGTCTTTTTTACAAAACAGTTTTTCTTGGATGGGTGGCACAAAGTAGAGGGATGGTCTTTACATAAACCTAAACACCCAGTTAAGGGGCTGTGTGCTTTTTGTGATTCATGAAATCGTCATGAGACCCAAGCTTTCTCTCATGAATCGCAAAATGTGCTCCTCCCTCGTGCATTTGAGAGACGGCCAAAACGTAAGACTGCACAAACAGTGGGTGGAAATATTATGCATGGAGTTGATTACATGTTCCATTTAATTTACTAAAATTTGATCAGCTGGTGCCAGCCAATTCTCATCTTTTAAAACCAGGTGTAAATTTGCATTAGGGTCTCAAACGATCCAAGTCTTTTAACAGTGGCAGAAGAAACAGTAGGGAGATGAAGCTACGAGTCTCAAAAATGTGCTGAAAGAAATTTGCGTTTGCCGTTTATTGGGTGTCTCAATCTTTTTATGTAAATGTTTTTAATAATATTTTTCTGTTTAGTTTCAAGCTTGATGACGACTTCTGTCATTGGGCCTTTTAAACACAGAGTAGGCAGACCTATATTAAGTCTACGTGAAAAAGATATAAAATAATCAGTAATACCTGCTGGATGACTTTGACCAGATCTTTCAGGACCTGTCTGCGTTTTCGCACATCCTTGTTAGTGATGACAGCTGTGGTCAGGTAGCGCAGAATATGTGGGCACATGGTTTGAATGGCATTAAGATACCTGAAAAACACAGAAAAGGGTAAACACTTGAGAGACCGCTGTCCTTTAGGGTAATGGGGGCTAGGACAGCACACAGAGGCAGGTAATGGTGAAAGCATCTCTTTTCACTGGGTCCCATTGCTGAAGGAAAGAGAAGGAAAACCCCTGTCTAGATACGGATCACTGGCCACAGGCCTGGCCAGTAGCTGAAATACTACCCACAAGGGGCTTGTTTTTCAGCCACAGGTCAACTAGCTGTAGGCTGAGCGCAAGACTGAGCGTTGAGTAGTGCTGCCATTACAATCCAAGACAAAGTTCTTTCTCTGTAGCCTGGGACAGACCTCAGCCTTCTCTCATAAGAGAGGGAAACACACACATACAACAGATGCCTTGTCATAAGTCTAAGAGCTCCATTTAAGGTGCACTTAACATATCGAGTCAATTCAAAGGACAGCCTTGGTGCCTGCAGTATCAGAACGAACATCTTTGACCCTCTCGGCCCCCTCCTCCTCCTCCAAGGATCAAATTAAATTTCAAAGAGGAAGTTGACTTGCTCTGCCTCGGCCAGTCCCAAAAGCCCTCTTTTTGGTAAGAATGGAGAAACACATGCTGTTTTACGGGAGGGGACGACTAGCGAATGGTTTAATTAGTTGAAACAATTAAAGAGACAAGGGGCCCTGTGGCACTTCAGATGTCAGGGCTAAAAACAGAAGGGCTTCAGTAGTGTGTAAACCCAGCTACCATAGTGCACGCTCGCTCCTCCCTTTGTAGTTGTTGGAGTCCGTGGCAAACCACAACACTTCATGCTGTGCTCCTGATTAACTTACACCTACTCCCTCTCCAGGGGGTGCTCTGATGGCCAGTCTGCTCACATGAGTCATGATGCCATATCTGGAATTCACATCAACAACCCCTCCCAAAAAAAGAGAGACATTATCTATCCACTGTGTGTAACTGGTTCAGGTGTTGTGAAGCTGCTTAATAGGCAAATAAAAACATTTTTAAATCAAGTTCTGGTCACACAGTATCCCTCAGGACATATTTTAAATCTAACATGGGTCTAAGACTTAAAGGCAGTTGCAGAGATAGAGGGAGTGATGCAGAGAGAGGGAGAGAGAGAGAGAGAGAGAGAGAGAGAGAGAGAGAGAGAGAGAGAGAGAGAGAGAAAATAGCTAAGCAGTTCCAATTTCATGATGCAAAGGGGGAAGGGTTGGAATTAGTGGTAAATCAAGTGAAACACTGAATCCACTTTGCAATGGTCAGTATAGTATTACTTCAGGATTATCTTTCCTGTTTGCACCTACATCATATGTCATCTTATGACAATATTCTTGCTCTAACTGCCCTTGAGCAAAATGTTTGATAGTCAATCTTGTGTATCATTTTCGCTTTATGAAAACTTTGTTTATCTCTACACTACAGAGAACAGCTACCATCAATATCATCTCGGTTTCAAGACAGCTCTCCTGCACACTTGCCAGCTGACCTCAGCTTAAATGTCAGTACAACTTAATAATAACAACCAAATGATTGGTTAAAAAATTATCGTTTAAGGTCAAAGCAATTTTTCATGATACATGAAGCTCTTCTCTAAATTAAACCATGAATCAATATGAACATAACTCTGTTGTGGTAACTGATGATATGCAATATATCCAAATGCAGTAAATTGTGCATTAGGTCAGATTCTTGGGATCTTGTCTAATCATCCTTAGAGGAGGGAGCTCTGAAAATAAATCGTAATGGAGCAAAGGCGAGAATTTCTTACTGTTTAGAAAACAACTCTAAAGAACAGAGCCAACATGGAAAGACTTGAGGAGACCAACCACAAATTAAGAGCACCTATTTGAAAGAGTTTACTGTAGTATAATGAGTCCAGTGGTATAATGAGGACCTAAGTCCAAAGCGCTGCTGTAAAGCCAGCTGAGTAACTGTCTCAAAGTCTTGGATTATAACTGCAGTAAGCGGATAAGGTTTGGTGTAGTCTACATTGTGGGCTCAGCCAGCGGGTCAAGCATCCAGCCCAGGCACACAGCCACAGGTCACTGGCCCTGGCCTCAGCCCAAAGGAAGCAAGCGGTCACCAGTAGGAGAGAAAGGCCAAGCCTCACTGAGGTTTCCAGCCTGCTCCAGCACAACAAGCAACCTCAGTCTACTCTTACAGCCACTATGGTGAGGAACCTATTACTAATTACTGGTCTGGCCATCCTTAATCATCTGTGTTGGTAAGGATCAGGGAAAGGGAAAATGCAGCTGAAAAGCAGATCAGCCTAATCTTTTGTGCTGTGGTGGGATTTTGTCCTTTAAGGTTAAGTACAAAACTGCAACCGGGAAATAATAATTGGTCTGAAAATACATCAACATGACATTTAATGTAACAACTGCAACTCCTAATTTCAATATAAAAAACCCATTTTCAGATCAGTTGGGATCGTTTCCAAAATGCATTAAAAACAAAAATGTTAAAAGTTCATTCACATGAAAATTTAATTAACTTTAAATAGGAGACGCTAGTTAAGCTCATGCTATTGTAGCCTGTGGAGAACATGGCCTTCACAGACTGCATCTCATGAAGAGATGTAATCTTGATAGCAAAATATGTCTCCAAATTGGTCAATGCTACCTTTGCGCATGTTACGCACACATGCCATGGGCACTGATGCACTCCCATACCGTCACAGATTGTGGATTTTGCAGCATTTGCTGATAATTTCTGTGTTTGCTTTTTTGGGTATGGAAAACTGGATGCAATTTTTTCCTTAAAAAGCTGAAACGTGGACTTTGATCAAAGCACATGGTTCCACAGTTTTTCAGTCCATCTGAGATAAGCTAGGGACCAGAGAGCTCACTGGCATTTATAATGTATATGTATAAAGTTAACATATGGCTTCCTGCTTGCGTAATATAGTTTAAAGTCGCTTGATTAAGTGACAGACTGTTAAGTAACAATGGATATTTGAAGAATTCCAGAGCCCAGGTAGCTATATTTATCAAAGTAGCATGATAATCTCTTACACAGCAGCCAGCTAAATGGGCTCAAAAATCACATGTTCAAAAGTGGCTTCCAAACATGCCTTATGTGCACAATCTCGGAATTCTCTGAATATTTTCAGGAATTCTTTACAAGAATAATTTGTTGACTCTCAGACTTTTGACTATCAAACTCTTACAGAGGAACTTAACCATATTTTAAAAATATAATCAAATTTTGAATTTGATGTATTCAACACACTTAAAATAGTTAGGACTGTGCAAAATCAGACTGAAAAGTTTATAGAATATTCAAGTTTTGACATTTTTAAACCACAATAAGCAGGTGAGTTTAAAAAGATCATTTTGCAACACAAGGTTACAAATCCTCAACTAAACTAGACATAGAGCTGAGCAATGAAACAATAACAATAAGTAGGTTGTTATAATTTTCCTCGATTTCAATATAAGACGTGGTCAACATAACATATATAAAAGTCATTTTGTCCATGTTTTGACAGACAACACGAAAAGCCAATGATAATTAGAATAGAGCTGTCCCAAACCAATCACATGGCTGGAATTGAGTTACCAATGACATGGCCGGAATAGCGTTACAGCCGACAGGTTAGGCTGACGCGTAGAGAGAATAAGAGCCAGAACGCAAGCTAATGTTTGGGCTACTTTAGCCACACGCATACATCAAGAATGGAACTGAGGAAAAAAAAGAAAACAAAATGTTAAGGAAAATATTATACAATGTTAAAAAGAAGGGTTAGAGGAAATCAGTAGTGTGAAGATATTTTATCTGTTTACAGCAGCACAAATTTCAAGCTGTGTCTTCCCACAGACATACATGTAATGTAACTGTTGTAATTATACTAATTTTAGTTTTTGGTATAAAGTATAAAAGATGTAAAAAGTGGAAAAGAAGACTAAAGTGTTCCTATTCTACATGCAGGTATTTATTTCTGTCCTTTATGTGCCTTATGTAATACATTATTACACATGCTGTGTGTTTAAGTTAAGATTATAATTGCCTTTATGTTTTGTTTATTCTATGTTTAGTTTTCACTGTGGATTTGGCGAGAAGGTCCAAATAAACCAGTAGCAAGAAAACCACTTGTGTCTGCTTATGCTTAAAGAGATCTACATGTAATATGACTAATCTTTTTACCATCTGAAGCAGTGTCATCCTTTAGAATTGTAAAACGTTCCCTGGCTGCAAACATTTCTCTCACAGTGCTTCACAGTGCGTCATATATGAACATCACTGCCACTTTACTGAGCAAGTATGAAACATGAACAACACATGTAGAGTGTAGAACCTGAACAAGAATCAGAATTGAGACTTTTTTTTGTTTTGTATTGTATGCTTATTTGAAACTGACAAAATAATTATATTCTCCGTTTTATTTGAGTTCTCCTATAACACTATTGATGGGTTAAAATTAAGATTTTGGTTTTTATTTATATCTATTTTATCTGCAGTATATCTTCTGAGGAAAAAAAAAGTCTTCTACACCAGAATGATACCATCACATCTCTCTTAGGCCAGAAAAAAAACCTTTAAACTTGACAGAATTTGTGATTTGATTTATCATGATTATCAATATCAGCAGATATGGAAAAAAATATTGTGATAAGATTTTTTCCCATATTGCCCAACCAACTACACAGTATTTTGAAAATATTCATGGAATCCATAACCAGGCAGCGCTGAGGCATATTTCCAATTTTAGAGACATATTCTGTCATCAAGATGTAGACCGTGTGTGTGCTTGACCGATCTGTCTCTTATCGATAATGTATGGAGCGTCATGAAGAGATGAATCAGCCAATTGCCATCATATAACAATGAAAAATTAAACAGTATAATAAAAAGGAAAAGTGGTGTACCAGTAATATGCATGCCTCTGTGTCAATGTTATTTCAAGTGTGTTCTAGGCTTCAAATTCTAAATATGTTTATATTTAAATATGTTCAAGTTGATCAATAAAAATTTGAAATTTTCTTTGTATTATTATCAGGCAATGTTATGAAAAATCTCAAAATTCTGAGGAAATGTAAATGTTTGTAGATCTAAATTCTTTGTAAACTTGTATTTAAAAATGCTTTTATATCATAAGTTTACATATCCTGACAGAATTTATGATTTCTTAACCATTTTTCAGATAATATGAATGAAAACACAAAACTTTTTTCACTCATGATTGGTGGTGAAGCAATTTATTATCACTCAGCTGTGTTTACTCTTCTAAAATCATAATCACAACACAAACTACCCAAATGGCCCTGATCAAAAGTTTACATACCTTAAGTTGCCCCCTTTAAAATCAATGACAGCTTGAAGTCTTTTGTGGTAGTTGTGAATGAGGCTCATTATCTTCTCAGGCAGTAAAGCTGCCCAGTCTTGCTGCAAAAAGCCTTAAGTTCCTGTAAATTCTTGGGTTGTCATGTTGAAGTTTAAGGTCTCCCCAAAGTGGCTCAATGATATTGAGGTCAGGAGACTGAGCCTTTGTAGCTCACACATCCACAAAACATCAGTGATACACAGTAGGAATGGTGTACCTTTCATCATAGGCCTTGTTGACTCCTCTACAAATGTAGTGTTTATGGTTGTGGCCAAAAAGTTACATTTTAGTCTCATCACTCCAAATGACGTTGTGCCAGAAGATTCGAGGCTTGTCTCTGCGCTGTTTGGCATATTGTAAGCAGGATACTATGTGCATCCTGAACTTTACCTGGCAGTTGTGACTGAAATGTTAGTTGGTCTACCTGACCGTAGTTTGATTTCAACTGAACTCCTAATTTTCTACTTCTTAATTAGAGTTTGAACACTGCTGATTGGCTTTCTCAATTCCTTTGATATTTTCTAATATCCCTTTCCTCCTTTACAGAGTTCAACTACCTTTTCCCGCAGATCCTTTGACAATTCTTTTGCTTTCCCCATGACTTCATGAAAGATGCAATGGTCTGTCAGGAGTCCAGATTTTTATTTTTTTTGACCTTTTATACAGACCCACTAATTTGTTCCATGAATATGGTTCCATTAATACCCATTCAAACTCATTTATGTCAAATTGTGTGCATGTCACCAGGTATGTAGACTTTTGATTAGGGTTATTTGGGTAGTTTCTGTTGCCAACAATAAAACAGTTTGACAATAAACTGTGTTATCATTCATATTCTCTGACAAATGGCCAAAAAAAAATCATACATTCTGTCAGGGTATGTAAATTAATGAGCACAACTGTATTCCTGATACCTAACCTGCAATGAAGTAGACTGTCTAATTCTGTTCCAAGTTTTGTTTCTGTGTGGCAGCAAATTCATTTAGTGTATATTTGCATATATTCACTAAATAAAATTAAGCTGGTCAGTAAAACAATTGAAAAACTTTTCTTTGTAGTTTTGTCAGTTAAACAAATGTTCCTGTGAACTGACATGGCAGATTTTTGTTTTTATTTCATTTTGTAAAATATTCCAATTTTTCTGTACATGTACATGGTCTAGACACAGAGATCACATAGTGCATATGAACTCAATTTGAAAGACAGGAGCTTCAACAGTCTCTGCTATCATGATTTCATTTACATAATAAACTCTGTGATAAACATGATTTAAGAAGTCTGGTCTATTATCTTATTATTCAGTAGATTACTCTCAGTGCTCATTTGAAGAATCTCAATCCTTGCATTCACTTTGACCCCTGGGGTCCAGTGCATTTATATTTTGGTGCATAAGGGGATTCTTAAACAGGGGAATGAAACACTGGACTGGCGTGTGCAACGTCAGCAATTTCATTTGTGGACTGCGGTGTGCTTTCCGACCTGGACCCCTACATCATCCAACCTCATCCGGTTTTATTAGAACCAAACCAAAGTCAAATAAAACCCCAGACAGAAACATGCAGCAGCTAAAGGTGCTTACTGTGGCTGGTACAGGAAAAGCTCAATAATGTTGTCACGGCCTTTGGGGTGGTTGAAGAACACGAAGAGAGACCAGTGGATCAGCCATGTCCTCTGCTGAAGAGACTGCAGAGGAGAGCTCACAGTCTTGATGAGAGAAGAACAGAAAAAGAAACGTTTAACTTGACAGTCCATTGTAAAACTGATTAGTAAGTTTGGTCAATTTATATCATACATTTCAGACTCCCTGAAGTTATTGACTTTGATTCATTTGGCCATATAATCTCAGTTTAATCCAAGTTGAGAGAAGTGCAAGAGGTCAAGAAAAAAAAAAGCTTTTTCTTCAAGCCAAACCCCCTGACCACATTCTCTCGTCTAGGATTCTAATTAAAAAACTCAATTAGTAAAACTGTATAATTAAGATTCTACTTGAGCTGTAAACAGGGATGGAAGGAAATGGGGGGGTTAGAGGGAAAGAGGGAAAGAGGGAGGGAGGGAGAGAAACAGCAGCGGCAGTAGTGCTGGTGGTGCCTTGCTGAAACAAGAAGCGGTCAATATCACAGCCTATGTAAGGGAATCCAAGCGCAGTATTGAATTCTGAGTGGTGGGGCATTACATTGTTATCGATAGTCTCCCTCAGGCGGGTGAGGTCCTCCATGGCAGCCTCCCAGTTCTGCATCAGGATCTCAGAGGCCAGCTTGCCCCACAGGGAGTTCAGTGCATTTCTATCCGTTGCAGGAACCTGCACAAACAGCATAATAAACTCATAAATAAAGCGCTATACATACATTACACAAACAATATTGCTTTTATACAAGATGACCAATCACTGGTTCCTGTAAAGCCATCTAGGTAAACAGAACAGAGTGTACAGAACCCCTAAAGGAAACCATGGTCAGGTAAAGATTTCAGCTACATCATTTACACATTCAAGGTAATGGGTATTGTCAATACCCTCAGTGGCCATACTTTATAAAACAAAGCAAAACTCAATTACAAAAATGAATTTGACCCTCTGCCATGCTTCTTTCCAGCAGTTTAACAGTTGCTGGATATGGTTACCATTTATTTATTTATTTATTTATTTATTTATTTTTGCAGTGAATAAATTGATTAAACCAAGTCAACTTCTGGGACCTGAGGTGGGGGGTGCTGTGAGAGCGAGCAAGAGGGTGCAAGCAAGAGAGAAATGGATCATATAAAACCTTGTTTGCAGCATTTTGTGATAAAGCAACCACAAGCCCTGGTGCACAAACTGTTCAGATTACCAGAATAAATGAAAGCACATTTGGAACACAACATGCATGCTGTTTAAAAAGGAAAAAAAAGTTTTCTATAGTCTACTTTGTGTTGTCTTAAACAAAAATACACAGGTTTAATCAATTTTAAAGCATTGGAACGTCTTGCATGCACAGCTCTTTTAAAATCTACCCACAAATTTTCACTGATGTTTAAATCAGGGGACTGTGATGGTCATTCCAAAACCTTAATCTTGCATCTCTTGAGGTAGTCCATGATGGAGTTTGAGATATGTTTAAGATCATTGTTCTGTTGTAAAAGGTCATGCTCTTTTCAGCTTCAGCTTTTTGTTACAGATGGTGTGAAATTTGTTTCCAGAATTTGCTGTTATTTAGTGGAATCTATTTTTCCCTCCACCCATGTAATGTTTCCTGTGCCACTGCCTGCAACACAACCCCAAAGCATTATAGATCCACTCCCATGCGAGCAGTTCTCTCTGAGGGTTTTCTTGGTCTTCAAAATCATCATCTTGACCTCCACAGTTCCCCTGAACTGCCATCTCTTAATTACATTTCTCACTGAGGAAACTGCAAGGTGATGCAAGGTAACGCTTTGCTATCATCTTGTAACCTTCTTCTGCATTGGGGGCATCAATAACTTTCATTTTCATTTTCATTACACAGCTGCTTAGAGTAAGCCATGGTTGTTTATAGTCCACAAGTGTGTGCACAATGTTTGAAGATTCTGAGTATTTGTAAAGCTTTGAAACTGGCACCAGATGACATTTACTAAAGACAGCTGTTACCATGCATCAGATCTAACGAACTGATTAAGGTCTGAAACCTTGTAAAAAGAATCTGAGACTTTGCAATTCTTTGGGTGCCCAAACGTTTGCACACTGCCATAATAATATTTTTATTCCATGTCATAGAGAGATACAAATTCACCAATATCTATTATTTACCAAGGGGTGGCAAAGCTTGTCGTCTGTTAATACATTATGTATTATGAACATTTCTTCAAGTGTTTTTGCTTATTTTTGCTTGATCAGTCACTCCTACCTCATGGTGGGTTGGTTTCACTCAAAATAGGCTCCACAAGGTTAAGCTGAAAAGGTCTCTGGAGGTGAAAGGTGAAGGGCCAGCTTGTCTGTGGCATGATGACATGCTTTAAAGAAAGGTGCTTGAACTAAGCTCAAGGTCAGCACAAGCTTTGTTAAAGGAAATGTTCAGTTAGTCTGATCAAAAGATCAGAAGAAGGTTCAAGGGGGTCCCTAAAAGGTTTAATCACACTAAACAAACATTCCTCAAAAGCAACGAAGTACGAAGAATACAGCAAAAAACAAGATTAAGTGTCTCTTTGAACCATTAAAATTTAAGGTGTTAAAACCTCTATTTTTTGGGAAGCTGAGTGCTGATCTTTTTCCACAGTCTACAGTTGCAAGTATCAGGAGAGCCCAGAAGCAGCCATCAAAACAATATAAATCACCACTTCTGTAATGGCCCACAAACACATCGCACATTCAGATATTCAGACGGCAGAGCCATACTTGGGGCTTAAGCTCACCAAAGCATAGTGGCCTTGCACTGACCTCAGAGCAGTGCCTTCACTGAGGCTTTTTAATGAAGTGTGCAACTACTGCTGCTACTGCTGGCCTCAACACATGTGCAAGGAGCTTTTGATCAGCTCTGCAACAGGGACATGGCAGGAGCAGTGGGAGACTAATCAAAGTGACTGTTTCAATAGTGCAGACAGTCAAAGGAGTGGCTGTTGTGTTACGTGGCTTCACATTCTGCAGATTGATGGGTCCTGGGCAATTACAAGGTCAATCATCAAACTAGTCAGAAGCACTTGACTAACCAAAATCATTTATTCCCAATCCTACGTTCACGTTTTCAAGTTGCAGCTTTTCATCAAGGCCTTTCAGTGCAAGACTTGAACATTCCTTTGAGAGTTTTAATAATTCAATACAAAGAGAAACTGATCACTTTAAAAAATATATATCCTGTTTACACAAACCTTTCTATTGGATTGTATTACAAAACCTTTCAGACTCAAGCTACCAAAATACATAGTTTACCAGACTCATCTCTGTAGACACAGTCATCTTCAAAGGGATGAAGGCTCCTGTTCTTAATTATTTCAAAAAAGACAAAAATAAACAAAAGGCAGTAGATAATCAGCTGCAGGCATGCCGTTCCGCCAGAAGGCAGAGAACTGGGCTGTGGTCATGCGCTTTTGCCCGGCGAGGGAGGGTGCTTCACAGGAAGCCATGATAACACCACACGGCAGGGAGACCGTGACTCAAGCAGGAAGTCAGGGCAGGTGTCTTGTGTTGGGCCACAAAAGCCTAAACTGCATCCAGACATTGAGGTGCACCTCTTCATTTTTCATCTCAACATAGGATTGCCAAATGAGCACTGGCAACCCAGCAAGACCACACCAAAAATGACGTGTTAGGCCACGGTTCTAATGACCCAAGAAAAATCAATAATCGTTTACAGTTTTTAGCCTATTAAGTCACAAATATCAAAGTACTGCAAGAGGAAAAAAGATCACTGACTATATTGTGCATATACACCAAGCTGGACAAAGGCATCGAAAGACTTGCAGACAAAAGAAACATTGAAGAGGTCAAAATGACTTTCAAATAAGAAAACTCAGACTTCAGCTCAAAGGGAGTTGGGGAGGGGGTGGTAGCTAAGTTGCCAATATAAAGGTCAACGTTTCATTTCTAAGTGTTTGTTTTTCCTTTTTTTCTCCTGGAGGTCCCTGCCTGCTACGTTTGGCGAAACTCCATGTCATTATGGCAGCTTTCTGCACACTGCCTGGCTTTCAGTGTTGGCCATGCAAGAATAGTTTCAATACCTGGGTTTTTCCATCAGTTACCTTAAGTTTCCACTGCTTCCCCAAATGGGCACATTTTCACTGACTGACCAGCAACAATAAATTTACTGTGCTGGAGATCCGATGGGACACTCAATCTTTATTCTCAACATCCAATCCCTGCATTAACAGATGATATGAATAAGTTGTTCTTTTCGCACCGAGCATGCACTGTAACAAGACCTCGGGTCTGGATTTTGCAAGCCTGGCTTCCTCCGTTAAATGACTGTGTTTCCCACGTTAAATGAGTTCTGGAGCCTAACCTCTCCCATACTAAGGTCCATCTGAGGAGATGGGAGGTCCAACCCAAATGAGGGAAGAGGAAACAAAGGACTTGGGGGTGGGGGGTAAAGGCAGGTTCTCAGTAAGAAATAGACTATAAGATGAACTCAAGTTTTACATGGCATTTCCTACATTCTTTTTGTTCAACAACTGCAAATGAAGTTCAATAATACAAGGGTTCAAAATCATGCTGGTGGGTAGAAACGCAAAGTCAGAGCTTTAGAGCAATTTGAGGTTATTTACACTAAGCTGCAGTGCCATAAACAATTTTGGCTGCTCTTTATATAGATGTCTTCTACTCAGCATGTTTGCAGTGTATAAAATGTAACATTTTGCCATCTCTCTCATCATGTCTCCAACTTCTTTCTGCATAGATTAGATGAGAATGGTTTTGTAGCACCATTCCAAAAAACAATCTAGAAAAAAGAGCTGACAGAATGTTTACAGAGGATGTCTGCACCCGTGAAACACGCCAATACCTTTAGAGCGATGACCAGCATGAGAGTTTCATATGATGGAGAAGAGCATGGAAAGACAGGGAATCAAATTTCTACTGCAATAGGTGTTTAAGTGCATCACTTACATCATAGTATATTCCTTGTTTATTACAATCACCAACTAAATTACTAGAAACAAGAGACGCATGAAATGCATGCTGCACTAGAGCGTCTTGAAATCAGTTAATTGACCATCTAAGGCAGTCAGATCACTATAAAAGTTTGTATTTTGATCACTGGTAGGCCTACTTCCGTAAAGTCAACTACAAAGTACTTCTGCCAATATTGTGCACAGATCTATTATACAAACGAAAAGCTATAGCTAAATGTTTGACTGACCAGACCCCTTTTCCATCTGCTGCAACAGAGCACATAGGCATTCTGGTTATAAACAACCAACCAACCTGTATAAATGAGACAACAAATTTAACGCACAGAAAATACCAAAAGAACACAAGGTGAAGCAGATGTTTAAAAGCAAAATTTTCCATAAAAATAAGACAACAAATGAAAGTGCTTGTTGTATATATTACTTAGTTTGACTTTGCTCACCACATAAGGACAATTTTCTACAGTCCGGCATTAATGAATCATCCCTGAGTGCAGGTCTGTCTGGCATTCTGAATAATGAGAGTACATTACATGTGAGAAGGCTAGCTAAATGGTTCTGTGAGAAACACTCAGCACCAGGGTAGTCTGATAACTCAGCCAAGCGTGGAGCCTCCAGCACACTCCCAGCCCAGGGCAGTGCCGACAATGGGTACCTCTCTTCAGCATTACCTCCTCACAGTGTGGCCTTAGGGAAAGGAACAGGAGGGAGGGAAAGCAGGAGCAGGTCAGAGTCTGTCTATTCCCAGGCTTTCTCTCAGCCTTCCACACACACCCCCTTCTCCCTCCTGTTAGCCAGACAGCATCACATGGAGCCCTGCACTTCGGCCACTCTCGCGCGCAAGTTCATCTTTCACTCATTTCTGCAGGCAGTGGGAGAAAAGCCACAAACACCAGAGCCCGAGCAATGAGCTCTTTGTTTATAGAGGAAATAAGAAGTACGCATGTGTAATGTGGATACTGCCAGTACTCTCAGTGAACTGCAATTATCTTCCCCCGCAAACCTACTTTGGTATTATCTGATTTCTAAAGTATTCCACTGGTGAAAATTATTTAATCCAAAGCCCTTGGTGCACCTCTGTCTTTCACTAGACCAAAACAAAAAGAAGTAGGAGTCCTACTGCAAAATGTGTGTTGTTCTAGTGTTTTTCATATAAAAAGTGTTGAGTTAACTGAATAAACCGAAGTGAATGGGTTACAAAATAGTGCATGTCTTAATCTGTTTAGCATACTCCTGTGGTGTCACAAGTAGAGGAAGTATACACAATATACTAAAAGGGCTACAAAAGGAATCCTGACAAAGTGTTATCTGCCCACTGACTCGCTATCAATAATCCATAGACAGCAGCCCTGCCAGCAAGAACACTGAAGTCAGATTATGAAGTCTGCCACTGAGTACTTGGCCCAGTAAAAATTCCTGCCCAAACCCTGGAACAAGCTATTTTATCACCAAAGACATGCAGAGAAGTTAGCAGACCATAACCTTCACGTTTCACAAGCAATTACTGATTTAGCACTTTAAGTCTCATCACATTAAAAAAGAGCTACAAAAAATGAAAGTATGTCAGCCATACAGTTTTTACAGGAATGATGAAATGACTGCTGCTTTCCTGTCTTACCTGCAAGACAAAAGAATTGATTCATAAACAACCTCATTCATATAAACAAGTGCAACTAAGTGCATGCTTAATACTCATAACTAAAGTCACTTGGCACTGTCCAGTGCTGAAATGGCTCAACATTAAGAAAATTTATTTCTACAAGGGGAATAATGTGCTTCCTTAATTAACTCCCACAAAAGAACCCACCATCAAAATAAAACTGTTGGTCCAATAGACAAGGACTTGTTAAATGTAAGAAGTAGTCACCAACACTTTCCTGTTCTTCAGCGATGTGCAATTCCAACTATAATCAGCAAAGCTTGCTCCAACTAATTAATGTCTTTAGGAGTCCTGTAGAGTACAGAACTGCATAGTTCTACCTAGTACTGTTCCAAGTATGTCTTCCAAGCTCCTGTAATCTGTACCCCAATCATAAATTGCTGTCCTAATCCAAAATCAAGTTACACTATACTTGCTAAAAAGTTTTATGCATGCTACCAAACACTGTACAATTGTAACTGCATCATACACCAGGGAGCATCTCCACCCATGTTTTCCAATCTCCTATTTATAACATTTAATATTTCTAATAATAATGATTTGCTCAATTTAAGCCCTTGATGGCAGGCTATCCTAGCCCAGATGCAGTAAAATAGACCCATACTATAAAACTATCACCACATTATTTCCCAAATTAAATCATGTTATACTGGAATGCAGCATCAATTAATCTCATACTTCTCATTTATACCAAAAGCTTCAAAACTGGGCAGCAATGTTCAATTGGAGAGAAGCTATTTGTAACACTGCCATACACACTATTGTTATTTATTGTTGCGTATGGCGGACACGAACATTAAGACACCAATCCGAGAGAATTCTTTAATTGCTTAGAATAGGAATCTTTTTTTTCGTATCAGTCAATTTCAATATATATTAAATCATATCAAATGTCATATGTTTATATATCTCAAGGTTACTTTTGGTATCAGTATTTTTTCATTTTCTGTCAGAAATTGAACATGACAAATGTACTGCAGAACATCTGTATTTTAAATAATAAATTAAATATAATTAGGTACATCTAATAAGCTAAAATAGTAGTTTTTTACAATTATGTAGGTTACAGTATTTGCGAGATCATGGTGTGAGCAGAGCAGAAATTGAACACTACACTGGTGTTATTTCACTGATTTAAAACGCCTCTAATTTCACTTCAAATTATCTGTTAATCATCAAAGTTTACAGACATTTGCCGTGCACATATACAAAATGAAGGTGACTATGTCATTGTGAACACACTTAATCACACACAAAGTGCACCACAATGAAAAATGAATGTGGATTTAACCCATCACACGTGCACACATAAAGCAGCTACCAACAGCACCAGGGGAGCAGCATAGCAGGACAGCATCTTGCTCAAGGGTACCCCAGTGGTGCCTGGGATTTGAACCTGTGGTCCTAACCACTAGGCCACCACTGTGCTCTAAGTAAGAGTGGATATTTTCCTGCTATAAATAAATGTAAAATATGTTTGTCTCCTTTGTCTATCTTCTTGTGCACAAGGACTGTGTGAAACTTTATGTTGTACTTCCTATTCATGCAATAACAGAGAAAGTCTAAAGCCTCTGTAAATACATGTTAAGAAAAGATGTGGCTAACTTATGGTCAGAGCTTCCCAAAAGGCACCACACTGCCGGAAACCAATGACACTCAAACAATCAAATAAAACAGCTGAAACAAAATAAACATTTGCCTGATAAAGACGCAAATATGATTAAAGACCTACCAGGACCCTGAAGAAGTAGAGGTACTCTGCTGCACCTGAATAATTTCCACATTCGTACTGGAACTTGGCATATCTGTACAGAGTGTCCAAGTACTCCTGGCGAAACTGCAAAAAAAGAGAAAGAAAGAGGTTAAATGTAGGGGCACTTATAAATGTTAAAATGATAAAATGTCTGATAACACTGTAGAACAACACCAGCAAATGTCTGGGAAAAGACCATTCAAGAACTGAAAGAACTTATGGACTTAGCTAATGGCCAATGTGAAGTGTGAAAGTGTGGCAGGCCATGTGGGGGCTAGTGGACTGTTCAAAGGCTGTTAATGTGAATGACCCCAGTGTTGGTGCAGTAAAAGCACCACGGCCTGTGAATTGAGGTGCACTGAGGACAGGCCCCAAGTCATGGGGATGTCGGGGTTGGAGGGGAGTGCCGTCACATTAAAAATAGAATCCTTAAGCATTTTTGCGGCCAGTTTATTCTTAACAATTCACCACAGAATGTAAATGTCCACAGAAATTTCTGCAAGCCATAAAAACCCTGAAAATGAGTTAAGGTTTTGGGAAGTCATTTAACGTCTCCACGCTCGGGGCAGCCCCTCCTGCCGGCCCCCCAGAACAAGGCCGAGTTCACCAAGAAGTCATGAGAATTCCTCAAAACAGCAGAGGAGACAGTAGATTTCCTTACACCATGCTTGTCAGCCAGATAGTCAAACAGCATACGCCCGTCCCTGGGGGAGGAAAAAAAATTGTTGTGAGATGTTTGTTTTGTTTGACAGATTCTTTTGACAGTTCTTGTGGGTGAAATCCCCAAGTTATGAAGGTAATGTATTGTACAACATACTTACATAATATATAATATAATATGAATACATTTTGTTATGTTGTTTGTCATTGTTACCTTGACTTCACACTCAAAACCAAGATTACAACAAAACACAGAAGAGACAATGCTTTAGTAATTTGAAGGCAACAGTGGTCTCTGTCTCAGTTCTACTGCACATGATTCACAAAACCTTGACTTTGGGTAAACAAATAGGTACAGTGGGCTGGTAACCATGCTTCTGCAACACCACCCCCGCCAAATGTGGCCAGTCTCTAAAGAACCAGCAAATGAAACCGTGCGTCTCTGAACACCCCAGACAGAAAGAGGAGGTCGCGAGTTTATTTTATTTGAGGGGAGCTTCAAAGGCTGTTTATAAAGGCGTGCTCCTATTGCGCTGCTTCTGTGCCATTATACTGTCATCCAACAGATGCTGAAACTCTGGGTGGAGAACAATCACCCTTAATGGCCATTTATGAGAGCCCCCAATCTGAGTATCTTTTAAACATCCCCCAGTTTCTTCCTAGTCAAACAACCATAATGCCTCACTATGTGCTCTTGTTTACAATCTCACTTGAAAGTCTTTGTGTGTGTGTGTGTGTGTGTGTATGTGTGTGTGGTGTGTGTGTGTGTGTGTGTGTGTGTATAGCATCATAGACCAACACTCAGTCAGCTCCTCCCTGGGCAGCATCCCAAGCAGACCACAGTGGCCTCCCTGTGGAGGTGAAGGTGCTCCCGCTGAGATCTGTAGGTGGGAACATTTAGTCCTCAGCAGTTTAACGCAGCTCATCCACCAACATACCCATCCAGGCATCCTGGTGTCATCAATGCTACCAAGAGGCACCAATACAGTTCAGTGTCACCTGCTAGAACAGTGTCTCAGAGCTGACACAAGCACAATCACACAAACTGACAAAAAACAGGACTGAAAAACCACCTATTATCTACAGGAAAAATAAATACAAGTCTCGTTTCACATTTCCTGGTTACATTTCGACTTGAGACACCAGACACCAAAAAATGCCCCTTGAAACCCTAAATATTCAGATCGAAGAAGTAAACTTCAAAGTCACTCGTTAATTAGGAGCAGACAACCATCTGAGTGGCTTAATTAAAACTGCACCCACTTCTTAAGCCACAGCTTAATCCTTGAGTGCGATAAATGTGTTTTGGAGAAACGAAAAGAGAACCCATTTTCAAATGATGCCTAGAAGATCTACCACCTACCAAGGTCCCTCACATGATTTCCTGAGAAAATACAGGCCTATGGAAACAAAGTGACTCATTGTATCAGACTAGATTCGAGACGAAATGAAACACTGCTTGTGCTGCACATGTGAAAAAAGCAGTACTGAACAAATAACCGCATCATGTTACAGATGGGCATGGACAAAACCTGACCACTGCTGAATGTCTCCCTTACCACCCTCAGCAAATAAAAAGTGTCTCTAAACAAACCAAACAGGGCTCAAAAATGCTATTTGCAAACAGAGAATCTACTCACTACAGTATGAATGCTAATAAAATTGAAAAACACATCTTCATAAAATTACAAGTCAACTTAAAGGGGTTTGCTGTATGCAGCAATAATAATTTAATATGTACCTATAAAAGACACACACAACCACACTGAAAAAAATCCCATTCATCCACTTTTGGTTTACATTAGCTCACCTCTATGAAAAGTTAATGATGATCAAAAAACTAAACACAAACAAACAAGAGTGGTTTTTCATCAGGGAACTGAAAAAACAACTACACACACCATTAACACATAAAAGGAACTGTGTGATGGCAAAAGAAATAGAATATTTAAGGACAAGACCTTGCTGACTTGTGTTAAAAAAAACTTTAGTGATTACTAATTAGTAAACTTCTCAATAAATAAACATGCTTTTGAACGTTAAAATTCAGATTTCAGCTTATACAAACCCCAAAAAAAATCCTGCTAAACCAAATAATTAAAATAGTTTGGTTAAACTATGACAAAGTCAGCACCAAAAATATAGCCTTAATACCGCAGGATCTTGTCGCATTTTGCGCAATGTGTTTTTGAAGTTTAAAGAAAAAGAAGAAGAAATCATTATGCCGAGTAGTTTACATGATAATTACCCTCCAGCATACAACAGTGCTTTGACTGCAAACCCCATCAAAAACTCTTACATCAACACAACTGCAATTAGATTTGGCACATCTTCAATTAAAAGGCAACACTTAATCCCAAACCATAATCACTCCAAATGTTCTGATGAGCATATAAACACCATCAGTGGTAGGGGATAAGAAAAAAAAAACGTATTGCAATATTTATAAAAATTAGTGTTATAATATCTAATTTTTTTTATATATGTGCAGCAAGTAGACATTTTTAAATATCAAGAAAGGATAAAAAATAATAATAACTTGTTTATAACTTGAAACACTGTACTGCAATGTGTAAATTACATCATCATGATTACTTTGAATTGCATTAATCAACATAATTAAACATTCTTTAAATATTTATTTTAAAATATGCCCAAAAAGTACATTTTAAAATAGTGATGCAATTGTAAATACTGTTAAAATAATCACTTTACCCCAGATAATATTAAATATCTGTGAGTGGGGAGAATATGTTCATCTCTAGGATTACCATTTAATCTGATGAGATTAGAGCGAGGTGTTTTCAGTTATTGAGATGACGAATAGGCATGTGTGGGAGCCCTGTCTACTTATATATATCAAACAAAAAAGAACCGATTACAATCTTGTCTACAATATATGTTTGTAGAAAAATAGCATGGCACAAAGGAGAATATACTGAAGACCTCAAAAGGAGTTGCTGATGCTCATTCCACTGGAAAAAATGATACAAAACCATCTATAAATTTTGGATTTAGTTAAACAGACCATGTACAAACAAAGGAAGTTGGAAGCTCATTGTTACAAAGAAACCCCGGATAACTTATAGGCAAGCAAATGCCCAAGTGGTCCACATCCTTACACATGCCCATTTTTCCTGCTTCCAGCAAATCCATTTTAAAATGACCCATCGGGCAGGTTCCATTGTAATGAGAGAAGACTCAGTTAGTGGTCATGATGTTATGGCTGATCAATGTATATGTACAGGGAGGCACGGGGGTGCATTGGTTAGCACTGTTTCCTCACAGCAAGAAGGTCTTGGGTTCAATTCCACAGGTGCCTTTCTGGGCAGAGTTTGCAAGCACTCATTGAGTTTTCGTGGGATTCGTTTAGGGTTTCCCCCTAAACTGCCCACAGGTGCGAGTGTGTGTCTCTGTGTTGCTCTGAGATGGGCTGTGCAGGGTTTACCGTGCCATGACCTATAGTCAGTTGAAATCGGCTCCAGTAACCTGAATTGTATAAGCAGTTTGGATAATGGATGGATGGTGCGTGTGTACATTAAAAGTGCACTTAAACAGCACAGCATAATATAAGTCTACATATAAGGTACATACAAGACCTGACTGAAAGTGTTTATTATTTTTTGGTTTCCTGTCTCAAGTGGGGACAATGATTGTTTTCTTTGTCACAAGCTCAAGCATGTGTTATTCACACAACAGAACAAACAAACAAACAATACCTCTGGACTTTCTAGCATTACTGTATTCCCCAACGATGGGCTTATACATTGATTTAGCAAACCTGGGAACTGGGTGTGGCATGCTTAAATGAAGTGGCCTATCTAAAAGCATGAAAACACATTCACAAAGTTTCTTGTAGATCTTTACTTCTGAGAAACTCTGCCTCTCTAAGATGCTCTTTTTATACCCAGTCATCTTATTGACAGTTAATGTAATTAGTTGCAAAATGTTCCTCCAGCTATTACTTTTTAGTACCAATTACTTTTAATGCCTTTTGTTGCCTCGTCCCAACTTTTATGAGACATGCACCTGCCATCAAATTCAAAAATAGCTAATATGTTTCATGTAACAGCTGCTGTAACAATGTGGAATTTCCCACTTGTGGGACAATAAAAGTTTATCTTATCTTAAAATGTCTCACCTTCAACATGTACGCTGAATGTTATTTTGTGAATTAAATATTGGTTTATGAGATTTGCAACTCCCGCGATTCAGTTTTTGCTTACAGTTTACACAGTGTCTTTTGGAACTGGGGTTGTACATACAGTATTATGCAAAAATTTGGACACCCCTTGAGAAATAAGAGATTTTGTTGATTTTGTAGTTAAAAAGATGTTAACACAGTCTCTCTAAGACATTTCACAATATTTTCAAACATTGATGCATAGTTTTTTCTGCCATTAACTGAACAAAAAAATTTAAATATTATTATGACAAAGTTTGGGCACCCCAAGAGTTTCTTTTTACAAGGTTTCAGACCTTAATCAGCTCATTAGATCTGATGCATGACAACAGCTGTCATTAGTAAATGTCAACTGGTGCTAATTCCAAAGTTTTACAAATACTCTGACTCTTCAAACCTTGTGCACACAATTGTGGACACTCAACAACCATGGGTTCCTCTAAGCAGCTGTGTAAGACTCTGAAAATGAAAGTTTCTGATGCCCACAAAGCAGAAGAAGGCTACAAAAAGATAGCATTGTCAGCTTGCAGTTTCCACAGTGAGAAACTGTGGAAGTCAAGATGAGATCTGGAAGACCAAGAAAACTCAGAGAGAACTGCTCATATGCTGGTCAGAAAGACAAATCAAAATCCCCATTTAACTGCACAACACCGTGCACCGTTCCTCTGTCCTTCATGGAAGAGTAAGAATAAAACATTACCTGTGTCCCCATCATAAAATTCAACGTCAGAAGTACACAACAGAACATCTACAGAAGCCTTTTGCTTTTTGGAAACAAGTGCTGTGGACTGATGAAGTTCAAATAGAACTCTTTGGTCACAATAAGCAAAGGTAAGTTTGGAGAGGAAAAAGGAGCAGCATTTCATGAAAAGAACACCTTGCCAACCGTTTGGGGTTGTGTTGCAGCCAGTGGCACAGGAAACATTGCACAGGTGGAGGGAAGAATGGATTCCACTAATACCAGCAAATTCTGGAAGCAAACATCGCACCATCTGCAAAAAAGCTGAAGCTGAAAAGATGATTACTTTTAGCTCTAAAAAGCATTTACAAGCTAGGATATCTGCCAGAGGAGGTGAAACTAAGTACTGATTATATAGGCTTTTGCAGAATGCCATAATAATGTTTTTATTTTTGTTAAATTTATAACATAAAAAGTAACTATGCATCAATGTTTGCTGAACATTTTTTCCATGTCCTAGAGAGACTGTGTTAACATCTATTCAATTACAAAATCACCCAAATCTGTTTATATATACACACACACACACACACACACAGAGTGTATATAATATGAGCATATGGATATGAGGATGTGACACTGGTGCAATGTTGTTACATTTCTTGTTGAGCCCACCTTGTTGACTGCATTTGTCTTGTGGTCTCTGGGTCCTCAAACATTTTAACAATGGGCTCTGTCTCAGACTGAAGCTGCTTGAGCTGGGCTACAACTGCAGTCCTCTTTTCTCTCAGTGCTGAAAAACAGTACAAAGTCTGTCACATCACAACACACAACTCAATGTCATGGCCAGGGTCGTAACCCCAGCTTTTATAAAGTCAGTACTTCAGTCTATGGAAAGGCAACTCACAGTTTGGTATATCCTTGTCAAGGTACAAACTCCTGTACACATCCATGGCGAAGTCCACCATGTTGGTCTCACTAAGAAGATCAAGCTTTCCATGAAGAAGCTCGGTCTCATTGTAAATCTGTAGTAACACAGAGGTACATATGTAACCCATAGGCTGAGGGCCAGAGAAGACAGCCACCACAGAAAACCCTTGCAATACATATGCTAGTGCAGGAAAGATGTGTTGTTCTGTAGGATTGCCAGTAAATTGACATTTACTATGGTCAACAACAGTAATGTAAGTATTTTACAAAAGTTATTTTACGCACCCAAGTCAAGTAAATATCAATTGTATAGCGCATTGCAAAACAGATGCTGTGATAAAGCAGCTTTACTAATTCTAGGTTCAGGCTCCTAATGAGCAAGCCAAGGACGAGAGGGGCTCGCTCATATATATATATATATATATATATATAAAATGGGGGTTTTGTTATTTTTTTGCTAGTTGTAGGAAACAATTGGAGCGGTCGCTGTCAGGCCCGTGTATATGGTCTCTCCTCAGCAAGAGTGACTGTGTTCCAGGAGTAAACCTCAACCAAAGTCAGCAACAGGATAACCTGTAAATAGTTTTAGATTTTTGGCGAATCAATACAGTTTACATTGCTAACACAACATTAGTTTACGTTAGCTAACCAAGATTAGCTGACTTAACACGAAAACGGCTTAAACCTAAACGGCCACTAGCGTTATACAAAGGCTTGCTAAAACGGCTTCTATAACTTTATCGTTTGGAGTTTTAGAAAGTGCTTAAAGCCCTTTTTATACCCCCTTTTTCGAGACGACAAGTAAGCAACTCGGCTAGGCTAATGCTATTTTCACCACTGTAGCACACGTGGTTCAGCTACAGCTTCTGGTACGTAAATAAACCGCCCTGCACAATGTCTTTACTCAGAAAGTCACAGAGTACTTGTACCTCTTTAACAGATAGGAATTCCAACAAAGGGAAAACGAGATGTCTGTCCAGAAAATTGGCGATTTTGGTAGTGAGGTCGTACTCCGCCATGTTGGCCACGGAAAAGGACCGGATTCAAAACAATAAAGCTTTATTAACAAAGCGGTGCTAACAGTGCAGGAGCTCCGAGAAGCACGTGAGAACATTTACATTAGCCTTTTGAATTAAGATTAGCGTGGTGTTGTTGGTTTTTTGGGGGTTTTTTTAAGGGGAGGATTTTGAAGCATTATAGAATAGAATATAATAGATTTTTTGTTTACTACAAATACTGAATGAGTGTTTTGTCCAGATGACAAATGCAGTTCATCTCCCTTGTATTTACTGCCCTGAAGCTCCTGAGGATAAAAGATTGCTCAGCAGTTAACTCGTGTCAGCTGACAATGAATCTGTTGGCATTTTCAGCATGAAAAAGTTTGCTCACTGCCTGTTAAATAACATTAACAAAAGGTCAGGCACCCTGTCATGTTCCATACAGTAGTAATGGTTAACATTTAGCTAATATGAGGAGTGGAAATAGTTAAATACATGTGCTTTGGGATTATTATAGAAGATTAATTTAATTTATGCAGGTGTAATTAAAATAATTGAATCACATTTCCATTTGAGTTATCACATTTATTTATTTATTTACAATTCATCAGTGCCAAATGAAACTGTCTATTGCTACTGTCCATGGTGGAGCTCATCAGCAACAACGATGAGTCTGCGTACAGAGAAGAGGTTCAGCAGCTGGAGGTCTGGTGCAGGGAGAACAACCTGTCACTGAATGTGGACAAAACAAAGATGATTGTCGACTTCAGAAAGGCCCGCTCCACCCTCACACCACTCAGCATCCATGGCTTCACGGTAAAGACTGTAAACAACACAAAGTTCCTGGGAGTTCACATCTCAGACGACCTCATCTGGACCACCAATACCACCTTCATCACCAAAAAGGCCCAGCAGCATCTTCGCTTCTTTTCTGTGGTTTGGAATCTGCAGAGTCACTGATCAAAAACAGCTACAACGGATCGTTAAAGCAGCTGCCAAGATCATCGGAACACCTTTCCCTCCACTACAGGAGATCTTCCACAAGCGCTGCATCAGGGAGGCCTCCTGCATCACGCTTGACCCCTCACATGGACTCTTTTCACTCCTCCCATCCGACAGACGCTACCGCAGCATCAGGGCCCGATCCACCAGCCTGCGGAACAGTTTCTTCCCACAAACCATCAGACTTCTGAAAATGCTATGCACAGATAGTACTCAGGCTGTGCTACACCTATAAATATAGGTATTGCCAGACTCTTAGTTTTTGTTAAACTACTTTCTTTAGCATTTATGCAATTGAATATATTAAATTATGTATTCAATTTTGGTGTGTTCATAATTGAGTCAGACTTTCATACATATGTACAATCATAATGTACATTTCTATATTGGTTACTAATTCCCTTGACTGCTCCTTCTGTTAGGACCTGTACTGCTTTCTGGTGACTATTTTATTGTAGACCAGAAAGGTCTCAAGCAGAAGAACAGCCCCAGTCCATTTTCCTCTGCTGGTCAATTCTGGATGGATTAAGCCATTATTTCTGCTCAAGTTATTATTAGCATTATTTTATTATTCTTTGTTTTGTATAACAATACAGCATGTTTTTTCACTGCAGTGTTTATACACACTAACTACTGTGGGAAGGGACAAAAATCTATTTGTTATTATGCTCTGTTATTATGCTTGACCAATATGTACTGGCATGAATGCCCACTGTACATCAATCTGTTATATCTCCGAGTTAGCCAAAGAGAGACAGGCAAACAATGGGTAAAAAACACTGGCATTTATTTCTTGTTTCTGCAGCTGTCCCATAACGATGCCCATGTGCTGGCCATACTCTGCAGTAAAGAGCCAATATCAGCTACTAAATGGCCCATCTCTAATAGGTTCCACTAGTACAGTGTTTGCTTGACAACCACACGGCACTGTCGTAGATACCCAAACAATTTCCCTCTTGTTACAGTGAACCCTCTTTCTAGCGTCTAACTTCAGGTAGAAATGAGTCATAAACACAGAAGCCACCATGGCCAATTCTGTTTTACTGGGTGCCTCTGACACAGCCAGTCCTGGCCGAATGACAGTACTGCCAGACTCTTAAAACTCCAGAGAAAAAAAAGGAAATCAAGTCCTCTTTGTCTCAGGAGAGCTTAAGGAACACGTGTGTTTTGGCAAAGCAGTTTAGATTTGAGTAAATGTTTAGTTCTGTTAGTTTTGGTGCGTAGACTGCTTCTTTTGGATTTCTGTAGCCTACAGATAATCAGAGCAGTGTCCTGTTGATTTTAATTAATTGTGCGAGCTGACTTTGCCTTCCCATTTTCCCATAGAAAACATGAAATCTTGATGGTCAGACAGATTTCTGACCATTACTTTCTTATTTATTTTATGTTGTGTTTACAGAAGATTAAACATTTTAAGAAATTATTCTTCAGTTAAAATGCATCAGTGCACTTTCATAAGACATCTCCTGGATTTCCCATTACAGTTGTTTTCCCTTAAGAAAAAAATATTTAAAGGTCTAGATTTTAATATGAATCATACCCAGATCTTCTTATTTTAATTTTATATTAAAAACACATTCATGACACTGTAAACAAACAACAAAACATGAAAAGGGCGAGTTTAAAGGCTAGAAACCAGAGCGTCTCCTCTGACTACTTTTTGCCACTTATGTTTCCTGTTCATATCTTTTAAAGATCCTGAAATTAGTTGCTATATGTTTTTATTCAGATCTTTAAAATAATTAATAATGTCTAGATTTATACTATTAGATTACCTATGGGAAATCTAATCAGCATCAACAATAATAGCTTATATTTTAATTAATTAATGTTGTTCATTCTAAATATGAATACATTATATTAAACTAAAAGTAGAATATATTAGCGACATAAATTGTAGAATTATAGAATTTTACCTTTTAAAAAAACATTCAAAACTTTACGTTTGCCATGAGAATTTAAACCAACAGCAGCAAACTGTTTTAGAAAAGTAGGTAGCTCTCTGAAATGCTATTTAAAATGTAACCAAATAAAACCTTTCTAGCTCTAGACTAAACGCAACAAACAAAGCACTGTTTGCTAAAAAAAAAATAAAAAAATCTTGTTTATTCTAAATCCAAATTGTAAATCCAAAACTGGTTCTCCTGTGTCACTTGGCCAATCATTTTAATGAAAGAACCTCTTTGAGCTTAGCATAAAAAATGTGCATCCCAAAAGAGGATCCAGAACAATACAGTAGCTTTTTAACTAAAGAGAGAGAAAGAGGAGAGAGAGAGAGAGAGAGAGAGAGAGGCAGTTGGCACATGCAAATAATGCCTGTTAGAGGGAATCTCTTGTGCCAAGACTTATTAGAGGTTTCATTTTAAAATGTCGGTTTGCTGTGATTAAAACTGACACATTAAGAACACCTGAAACCATGGCGTATTACTGCCTGTGGTTATACATCCTGACAGTTAAGTGCACATGAAATCCAGTGACTACCACAGGTCACTGAAAACCCTCTTTTGAACACAGAGCCTAAGAAAATGAGAAAATGTGACATTTGTGATCCTTGACACAAGTGGAGCAAAAAATTCTGGCGCACAAAAGCACCTTTCATTGTGCAGCAGGTCATTTCAGCTCAATCAGAGCCATTTAAGAGAAGGAAGCTGAATCATACCTAATTGTGGCTTGGTTGCTGCTGGGGGAAACTGTGAATACTAAGGAGATTAACACATTGAAGTTCCACTGAGGTAAACTCACTGCCACAGTGAATGGAAGACCAGTCTGTATTTGCAATTTGAATAAGTCTGTGGACCTGAGCCCCTCAAGGCCTCTTTAACTGTGCTTCTTGAAAAGGGAACTAATTCTATCCTAAAATTTAAAAGTTCATTCTAATGAGTCTGAAGTGTTGAATGAGCTCATGGTGCAGGATGTAATATTCCCAGTAAAACACAACAAATCAATTTGATGATAAAAAAAACTGACAGCATCAATATTTTGTGAAAATATCCTTTTTGATGTTGTTGGACACACTGTGTTTTGGTATATGGAAATGGATGGTCTAAATGGCTGTGGTAGACAGTAAAATGTTTGCAGGAGAAGTTCTGATTGCCCCAGATGTTGTTGCTGCTTTTTTACTACTGTTCTGTCTGGAAACGGAGCTACGTGGATGCTCCAGAATGGACTGTGTGAACAGTGAACACACACATACACATATACACACATACTCGCCTACAATTTTCCCCCACCCGCCCTGGCCTAGGAAACTATTGGATATGGCTACAAAAATATAACTGGCACAATTAAGTAATTCATACACACACACACACACACACACACACACACACACACACACACACACACACACACACACACACACACACAC
>JBBIGC010000007.1:17004907-17025650 GCA_037576955.1 Lepidarchus adonis | reverse complement strand
CACACACACACACACACACACACACACACACACACACACACACACACACACACACACACACAAACACACACACACGGACTATTTGTCTAAAGAATCTAATTTGAATGCACACACTGCTCTCTGTCTGCTTAAATGGCTCTTCTCTGTAATATTGTGTATATACGTATGTGTATGTATACAGGTAGTTCCAGTCCTAAATACTGCATATATATTTACGCTTATGATCTCCTTACATTTGAATTCCATCCCAATGCACCAAATCACCAGAATCTCTGTGCTGAGAAAGGAATAATGTTTGATTGTTATGCTGCTCTCACAGACCACCAAATAACCCGACATAATAAGAATAAGAACCAGGTTTTGTGTTAAGTTGGTTTTCTGCTTTGTTTGTCCCATATTAAATCGAAAACAAGTACATTATCACAAATACCATCAGGGATGTGATTCAGTCACTGTAGATACCATGATATTTGTGATATACATAACATGGTGTTCTATTGCTTATTGCTTTATACTACAGTTTTACAAAATAAAGGTCAAAATAATGCAAAAAAGCTGAGAAATTTGTTCTGATAAGTGACTGCTTTACAACAATAACATATAGTGGAGATTGAAAGTTTGTCAACCCTTTAGGATTTTTCATATTTCTAAATTACCTAAATAATTTTCATACAAATAAAACAGAAATATTATAATCGATTTTGTAAGGAAAAATTATTCAATGTTACAAAATTAAATGACTATTTGCCCTCCATATCTGGTGTGGTAACCCTCTTGTGCAGCAACTACAACTTAACATTTCCAGTAACTGTTGCTCAGTCCTCAGGCTGGAGAAATTTTAGCCCATTCATTTTTACAAAACAGCTTTCTTCTTTTGATCTTCTCACTTCAGGTATTTCTATAGCATTTCTATTGGGTTGCAGACTGGTGTGAAATTCAGGTCATTATGTGGAAATAAGGAAAATTCTAAAGGGTTCACAAACTTTTGAACACAGCTACAATATAAATAAGACACATTTCTTGCTGTTTAAATGATCATAATTATTATTAATATTAACACATCATTTATAACTTCAGCTCAGCTTTTTGGTATTTGCCAGTTTTAGCAGAATGTCATATCAGCCAGTCTGTACATCATTTCACAGCCCATCCAGTTAGTGTTCTGTTCATTTCTGGCTAACCCCATGTTCAATGTTAGTTATTTGTGGTGAGGGCAGGTTTGGAATTTGATGCAGGCAAGCTATCACACTGTGAAAAATGGGCTGTGATGTGAAATGTAATTTTAGAGAAGTTGTTTAATGTTTCCATGTTAGGCTTTATGTGTTATTGCAGAAAATGACACTGGAAAGCAAGTTATTGCAAGTTATCAAGCAACAGGTGCTCAGCCGAATTGTTAAAAATAAATCCTGGCTAGAGCAAGGGTAGCGCATGTCTCAACCAATCAGAATGTGCCATTGGAAACAACTATTGTATAATGTTCTTTTAGGTGTTTAAATCATTAAAGGTCTGATTATTGTTACAGATCAAGTAAAAGTTTGGTAGAGAACCAATCCGAGCTGCATTTTATTTTAGATTATTTTATATTCAGCTTTTACCTCACAAAAGTACAAATAGCATCAATACTTTTACTTATGTAAGGGTCTTAGCTGCTCTTACACCTATGGATATTGATCTACCAAAAGTAACTACTATATTCATGTCCAGTTACCCCCTATCCAGGCCTTAGAAGACTGCAGTACACTGAGTAGGGGTTGATGTGTGTAGTGTATGGAAATAGCTGGCACCATGCCCTCTGTGTGTCTATTATAAAGCCCTGTAGGCGCCTTCTTAGCTGTGGGGAAATATTGTTAAGCAGTACGTTGAGGAGACCCCCTGCTGCTACTTATCCAAGTCTGTAGGGTGGCGGACGGGTGGTCCACAGAGCAGCCATGTCTGGCCAATTTCTCTGCACCTTTGTGTGGGCTACTGCTGCCAGGCGCTCCCCAGTCTACCCGACCTGGGAGAGACGAAAACAGCCTTAATGAGGAGCCCCAGCCCAGACTGTGAATAAGAGGAAAAAAATGCCAGAGACACAGCACAGTAATGGTGGAAGGACTAGAGCAGAGTGAATGCTTGTAAAACACAGCCTGAAAACTCCATTGTAAACATGCCATTTTAGTTTCCCTTAATTGTTATGGTCTGATGATGACCAAAGTGGCCTTCTTTCCTTATGGCTTTTGTGTAAAACGAAATTGAGTATCCAGTTGACTGTAAAGCTGCCTAACTAAGTGAGATTTGACTATAAGGTGGTGCTACAGCTGAGGTCTGCTATACTTTAAAAGTTACTTATAGAAGAATGAAAACTTTCTTAACTTCAATGCAAGTTGATGCAAAGACATTTTATTTCAAGTGGTTTCTTTTCTCAAGACATTTTCACACAACACATACATGGCATAAAAATCAAATTTATAATAGTACAACATTTGGTGAAACAGCATTGATTATATATGTCATTACAAACCTTGTAGCCTTATCAGCGTTTGTCAAATGGTCACACAATGTGAAGGACTGCTGGCACTTTCAGGTGTAAAAAATGCCTAGAAGAGCCATAGATGTGATTCGATATACCAGCGATTGTTTCCACTCCTCTGCTCTGTCATGTATATTTATGAAAAGTCATATTTCACCATCAGACGCAGTATTTGCAAACAGGTACATTTGAGTCCAAGTATGGAATGAGCTTCAAAAGCAAAGAATAAAGTTCTTTTACGCTGCTGTCAGTTTCATAACTGATTTCCAGTCAGGAAGTTCAGACCATGTTCTGTAGACCATCTGTAGGACAAAATTAGTTGTCTTTAGTTAGACACACAAATCTGCTTTAACCATTGGTCTTGGGGGACATGCTTTAACATCTTCAGTTGGGTTTACAAATCCGTTTGAAGCTAGAAGCAGCTACAGTAACCTTTTCTTCATGCCTGTCTGCTGAAATGCCATTTGGTTGATGGATTGCTGCAGATTGTAGCTCTTAAAACAGAGGTTCCTAAACAGGTTCTTCATTTTCATCTTAACAGTCTTGCTATGGAGCATTTTTTGTAGATTCTTTAAACTATAGAAAAGTTCTTGACACTCACACATCATTTTTAATCATCCATTGCAGGTCATGTTGGGATCCAAAAGCAGTTCTTCTATGAATCTGCTCCAGAGAACCTTCATTTTTTTAGAGTAACTTCTGCATTTTATAACCCATTTTGCTATCTGTTCTCACCTGACAGACAAAAAGCTGCACTTGGCAGTTTTTATTACTGTAAAAATGATCCAAGCAGCAACTGAAAAATGTTTCAATAAAACCCTATGCTTTGAAAAAAGGCAAAACACAAACATAACAGAGTGTGATAAAATAGAGCCAAGGATTCTGCAAAAAAAAACAATTTTCATAAAAACAGTCATATTCACAGAAGACTAATTCTGGTGGGAATGACATTGCCCAACATCTTATCCAACTGCGTCTCATTCCAAAAGCAACCAAGAGAAAGAATCTCTGTCAATAGTCGCTGAACACATGCTTCTTTGCTCAACACTTCAAGCTCAAGTGCCAGTGTTATGTATTCAGACTTTTTTTTAGATATTCATCAACCCGCTAGCTGGCCATGATGGCATATAAATCAGCAGTCTGCTGATCCTGTGCCTGATGCTGACTTCAGCGCTGCCGTGCTCGGTGCCATTGGTCCTGGGTTATCACTGAGCCAAGGGGGCCAGCAAACAATGCACACTCACACAGAGCCTCCCTTTGCATCAACCCAGAAAGACATCTGCACCACACATGTAACCAAGCACATAGAGAAAATACACTCCTAACCCTGAGAATCTGAGACTGCATTTCCAGCCTTTTAATGATTTAATGGAAAAGCTTCGGTTTGCCTTTTCTTTGGCTGTGTAAATGTATTTGAGGAAGTCTACATGAGCTTGTCTGAAATAAACCACAGCCAGCACAGTTATAATAAGCATTATATAATGTCTTTAAAAAATCAGAAGATACTGACGGGAAATAAACCATCCTAAGGAATTAACCATAATGGTGGTTTTGGCATTTGTGCAGTTGTGAACAAGGGCAACATGAGTAACTAATTGTTTTTTAGGAAAGAAGACAGACATAAACCAATGGATAAGATTGTCAATATGGACACCAACTGTTTTGTGCAACATAAATTGAAGACCCCTAAAGAACATAGACATCTCTCTTTTTTTGGGAGTTATAACAATAGCAGCAAGTCATGGGCCAGACCACCAGTACATGAGGGACTTTCTGAGAGGAACAGGACTTAAGCCTTGAGAAAGCATTGGTATTTTTCTTCTGTTTTTGGCACTTTTTTGTTTCTCAGAAGATAGAGAATAAAACTACTTGAACCACACAAGCAAATTACATTGTCAGATAAAAATGTTAGGAAGTACACTTCATTGCTACACCGTAGATGTTGACTCTTATCAAGCTTTCAGTTCTTCAAAAATGGTGCCAAAGATGTGACCAATCTGAGTCCAGAAAGGGATTTCAGTGGTATGGATGAGCTGTGGGTCATGCTTTGATGCTCCCACATATTGATGAGAACTGATGTATGTCTTATTCAGTCGCTGGACCTTTCACAAAACAAAATGAGTTCCAATTGAGGACAAGACCTAATGTGGAGTATCTTGAGCCTAAAAAGTGTTTCACAACAGGAAAAAGGTCTTCAGCCTGTCAGCATAAATGAGCTGCTTTTTGGTTGCGGTCTTACATCTTTAGCGCACATGGTGGAGTTTAGGGAGACAATGTTTGAGCTCTGCTTCATCTAGTTGCAATAAGTGTTTGTTTTTGTCTCTTACCTGTTGTATAAATTCAAGCATTTATCAGGTTCTGATGTGTATGTTACTGAAAATTATTACTGCAGTCTGTACTTTACCTGAGGGTAAGTGATACTAAATGGGCAATTCCATAAATAGGGGACCATTTGTGTCCCATTGATATTACATTCACTTTTAATGTGTTAAAGTAAAACACTTTATAGCTAAAGTGCATGTTTTGGATAAATAACATGCCAACCCACTATAATGGCCTTTATAATAATCTTTAAATTGAATTAAGCAACTTAAAATTGTTTAATGTCTAAGTTAATGTAATGTCTCATGGTTGAAGCATCCTTTTTTACAGGCCATCCAATTCAGAATATGATTTTAGTTGTTTCCCTCAACATTCACTAAAACATATTATCAGAACACATTCAATTTTATATGTTTGGAATATTCTACAGTTCACCTATTCAACGGGACATTCATCATCTAAATTTCACACACACAAAAAGGAAGTAAATCATTTAAATGATCATCTTAATGTCCCCATGCTGTCTAAATCTCTGGACTCTGGCCCAGTTTCACACAATTTGGATGCAAACTTCATCACATCAGATCTGCAGGGCACTTCTGCTTGAACCAGTTCCAGGGGTGATATTCACACCACAGTCTGCACATACAATACAGTGTTTTTGTTTTTTTAAAATATATTTTTGGTAAGTTTTGTTATTATAAATACATAGAATAATTAAAATTATTAAATAAAAAATTATTAAATAAAGGAAAAAAGAAAAACATAAACCACAACAGACATTAAAGTGATAAAATGGTAAAAACAAATGAAAAAAAATAGCACATATGCAGAGGTGAGATCATGAGGAAATAGCAGAGCCAGCTATTGCTTGCATAATTTAGCTGGACAACAACAGAAGGAAAGTGTCCATTAAGTGATAATTTGGAGGTCTCAGGCCCCCTAAGACCCCGCAATATTTGGCACCCCAGTGTTTTAACCTTATTATTATCAGGAAAATTCAGATGAAAAGTAATAGACTTTAGACAAGAATTGGTGTGATGCAGTTAACCTTTCTGTACTTTCTTTGACGTGTCGGAACACTTTGTTAATGCTTTAGCAACTTCATTTCAGGAGATTACTTGCAAGTGTGAACACATCTGTGCACACGTAAGGCTTGAGCAGGGCTGACTTTGAAAGTCATCCCGTGCTTGGTGTCGTTAAAGCTTCTGTTTAAATTGAATTTAATGAGAAGGAACGGTAGCCATTAAAACCAATCCAGCAGCGCATAATATAATGCATGTGGCAGTACCCTACTCTATCCTGAGTAATTACACTTCAGTTACTCCGGGCGTCAGGGGAACTATACATCCATGGATTCAAATTATCTGAACACAGTCAATACTAACTAAGTACAGATTGACTAAGAGTGCAGTATTGATGGTGGCATTCACTGGCCAAAGTGACATGCACAATTAAATGTGGAGTGGACAACTTAATGTTATGTAGCATAATTTCCTGAGTCTGGCTTTCTGCCTCTGGTGGCCTTCAGTTCAAAGATGCTCTGGAAAAGGTGGTCCAGATTACAGCTGAAATTAGATGCTGTGAATGTTTTGCCTGACCTGGTCTCGTGAGACAGGAGCTGAACTCTAATCTTAAAGCAAACATATCAGCCCTTATTTACAGCAATTGCAATCCCAGTTGAGGAATCTCAGGAATAAGGCATTTCAACCTGCTTTACCAATTTCTACTCTATAACTGCTCACTTTGAAGAACATCACCTGGATTGTATCCATTAGAAGTATGCAGAAACAAAATCTATTTTTAATTCACCAACCTCATTTCTAAAAACGTTGTTTTTTTTTCATAGGTTTTTCATAAAATACATGTAATTAAAAACAAGAATGTGTGAATTGTAACTTGCTTGAACTTGTATTTAACTAATAAAACAGATAAGGATTTCCAGTGTTTTTACTGACTAATTTCAGTCTATTTTGTATTAATTAATTAATTATTAATTAATATTTAGAATTTGATGCCTGCAAAATGATAAAAAAATGGTTTACTACTGTGTTATACCACAATTCCTTTTAATAACACTGTCTTTGATTTGGGAACTTAGGAGACTAATTGTTTCAGTTTTTGCAAGTGAAATTCTTACTTTATACAAGTCTTCACCTTCAAGAAATAACCATGATCTTTTTGGGAAAAGACACTGACTTGATGAAGAAATATGTCTCTCTAAAATACCAAATTGTTCCAGTGCATCATTGGGATTTTCACACCCATGCCATGGGCACTAATGCCACCCTATACCATAACATATGTTGACATTTTCACCTTTTGCTGATAGCAGTCTGGGTGGTCAATATCATTTTTGGATAACTGCATTTGATTGTATTCTTTTTAATCTTGTGCTGAGAATTTTTTTTTTGGAAATGACTGAAAAATATTTTGTGACTTTTGGTGCAAAGTAGTAAGGGACAAGTAGTCTTTGGTGGATGCTCCCAGTCCTGCTTATTGATGCTGGATGCTACCAGCTCATTTGGTTATTGTGAAATGTTTTAGAACTTTGGAACTTACATTTTCTATATATTTTTGCAATGATTTTGCTCTGTACCAACTGGTTTTGAGTGTGTTACAGACATCAATGTCATTATTTTTTAAATTTATAAAATACATTAGTGCTGAACAGTACAAACTCTGGGAATATTTTCTTGGAATCTTTATCTGTTAAACAAAAGTTCAAGAGATTTAACAAATCACGCATTCCTGTTTTATTGCATTTTATGAAAAATCTTAACTTTTCTCGAAAAAAGGGATTTGTACTTAAAGAACCACACAAACAAAGACTGCTGAACCACACATAAAAGATATGTCTACCTTGCTTCTGTATCTCTTTCCAAATAACTTGACAGGAATTTCAAGTAGCTGTTATTGATCATTGTTCATTTTGACAACAAGGCTCAGTGTTGGCTCAAATACGCACAAATAAAACTCAAAATATGTTTTTTTTCTCCACATGATAAAACATAATATGTTTGTTATCACTGACTGTGATAAAGCTGTGTCTAAAACCACCAAGGTTAATGGTAACTTGTTAAACTTGTGAACAGGACTCAGTCCTGCCTGACTCATGTACCTAAGTTCCATAGTCCAGTCTGCCTGAGCAGGTTGTAAGAGGGCCCCCGGCCTTTAAAACTGTGCCCTGTCAGCCCCACAGAAGCCCTTTCGATCCAAAGGCCAGCGTTTGCTTGTTTTAATGTGGTCACAGTGCTGTTTGGGTTTCCAGCAAAAGCCTGACCACATATCAACTGACTGCCATCTGCAGACTGGGAAATTACATGTCCACGAATCGCCAGAGCTTAACGTAAGATAAACCGCACATTGTGTATTTTTTGTATCGCTGGTGAGAGGATGATATTTTATGGTGCTCTTATGCTTTTACACTAGCAATGCCCTTTTAGGAAAGGTCAACCTCATAAAACCCACAGACAATCCAGTTAGTTCCATCAACAAGAATGACATCACATTTAGGCCAGTGCTTGCTGGGTCCACTTCAGTGACTGTGTGAGCGGCACAGTACGTTCGGTGCCCAGAGGAACTAGTTGAACCCACAGAGAAAGAAAATAGATCCAGCACATGAAACCATGGTAAACTTAGTAAAGGTTGCTGTGATTATCTCTGATCACAGCAGACTGAGTGGATCAATGTAATATAAGCCGACAAGAAACTGGAATGTCCACCAGAGGAGTGATGTGTAGATTGAGTGGGTTTAATGTAAGGTTCATTTTTTATTTCAAAGAAAGAAATGTGCAACACTTATCTGGCAGTTCTCAGAAAATCAGTCTGAAGCCACTGTAAGCATTGCCTCTGTGAAACACTGATGTAGCTGTTACTCAATGACATCAACGGTTTTAATTGATGATTAGGCTTTTGCTAGTTCAGATCTAGATATATCAGAAAGATGTCAGTACATTAGTTTGTTGTATAATATTTTTTTATATACAATGTTTTTTTTGAAAAAAACTGAAAAAAAGAGTGGACTGACGCTGGTCAGGGATTATTTAAAAAGTGTAGCGTTTTAGATATACAGTATAAGTGACTACCTCTGATGTCTGATTAGAGGTTTCCTCTGACCTGCTCCCGACCTGCTCTTGACCAGCACGGCTCGGCCAATCAACAGTCAGCACGTAATGTGACGCGCACCTAGAAAAAATGGCGTCTGTTTCGGAGTTGTACGATGTCACTTGGGAAGGTAAACACATTTCTGTAACTGTATTCGTATGTCAGAGCGAATACTTTTATATCCGCATTGTAGCCAAATGAGCTGCTTTAAACGAAGGACCTTGCTGCAGTTTAACCGTTTTTTGTTTCTCACATTTAAGGTCAACCGAGGTAGATGAGGGAGCTAGCTCGAAGAGCTAACGTTAGCTAATTCAGAATAGCTAGGTGGCTAAACAGCAGCATGTGTGGTACAGCAGTTCATAACGCTTCAATTAGATGTTATGAAGCGGGTTAGATATATATACTCGTTTCGGACCAGAACGTATTTTTTATGTTACTTACTCTTATACGACGAAACTAACACCAGGAACTAGTATCTTTAGCACTTTAAGAGCACGCTAGCCTGATAGCTCTACTTGCTTGTCAGGATTAGCTGTAGCGGTTGGTATTAGGGTGATTTGGGCTCTTCCTTATGCTGCTGAAATGTATAAATGCATACCAGGAACAAATGGATAAGGTTCAGTCGCACTCTGCATGTTTGCCACGCACACAATGAAACAACAATTGTTATTGTAAACGACGTCCTAACGTCGATTTGAGAATCTGAATGTAGACAATGTAGACCTTGCTGGTTATAATGAGCTACAACTGGCTATGAAATGTTAGCAGTCAACAATTTCATTATAAAGCCTTTGTTTTTTTTAAACCCGGTTTTAACTTCCTTAAAGCAGGCAGAATTATTTGTGCGCTGTTGGTATATGGTGCAGTTGCAGTAAAAGTAATGTTTAATCGTTTCTTTTAGTTCAGATGTAAAGGGAAGAAACTTTTCCTGCATCATAACTCTTATTCCGAGAGGTCTTAACCAGATAATGTAAACGTGTGTTTTTGCCTGCATTATCTTTCAGATATGCGTGACAAACTCCGGAAGTGGAGAGAAGAAAATTACAGAAATAGTGAGCAGATTGTGGATGTTGGTGAGGAACTGATCAATGAGCACGCTTCAAAGCTTGGGGATGACAGTAAGTTCAAACAAGACCCGTATGGCTGTCTGATACTAAGGGTGCCTCATATCAGCTTTTTGTTCCTTAATAAACAAGCAGCACTCTAATATTTTCATCTTTACACATAAAGTAACCTTATATACTGGTGGTCAAGTGATTAGGACCTTGTCCTTGCAATCAGAAAGTTGAAGTCTCTGGCGAGGCATCACTGAGGGACTGCTCCATGTGTGCAGGTGTAATGGGTTAATGCAGAGGTCATTTTGTTGTGGCGCACTGTGTGTAGTGGTGTGTTCCCAATGACATCTTGTCACTTTGAGTACTATAGTACCTTAGTATTTGTTTTATTTTTTTCAGCGTGTAATGGTACTGAATTTCTTTGTCTACATTTTTTAGGAAGGTTGTTTTATAATGTAATAGTGAATAACAATTAAGTGGTGTTAATATTGACTTCTAAAAAGAAATGACATTCTTTCATAATGAGTATTCTATATGATTTCAAACTGCTCTTACATCTATGATGTAGCTCTTGGCTTTAAATGTGCTGTTTCAGTTAGTTTTAAAAACATGATTGTTGATGGTTAAGGGTGTGGTTAAGCCATTTTGGCAGGTAGAGGTGATTCCTACAAAAAGTTGTCTATTGTATAGTGTATGTTTTAGGATATTCACAGTCCACAGCAGGGTTTCAGACCTCAGACAACAAAAGGTTTTGACTCTTGAGAGAAGCACTGTCATACCTCTTTTACAGTTTGGTATCAGACTTCAATTTGTATACTTCAATCACATTAGTGTCCAAGACGATGAATAATTTTGCTCTTATTATTTAGAAGTGTGTTTATTGGTCATTTTGTGTTGTATTCAGATTATTATTTATTGCCAACCTCATTTGCTGATAGCAGATCATTGTTTGTATGTTTTTTTAAAAAAAATATTTTTCCTCTTTAATGGGCCAAACATATGCACAAATGATCATTTTAAAAAACTGGAATACATATATTATATTCCAATAAATGATTCATTATTTTTTTCATGTTTTGGAGAAAGTTTAAATTCCCAGTACCACTTTATTGGTAGGGCAAATAAAGTGGTTATTTAAAAATGAACAGAAACAGTATTACAGAATACTCCCAGATTGCACATTAGACTGTGGAGTAGTTGAAGTCAAGGAGGAAGTGTTTGTGGTGCTAAGGAAATCTGCAAAGCATTCTTTGTTTTATCCACGGCTAGATCTCTGAGTATTCACAGTATCCAAATTCAGAGCTAATGAGGCCTTAGTTTTCTTGTGGGTAAGTGTCAATTGGAAATCATATCCAAGAATGTATTATCATTGCCATACTATTCTAGCCACATTTGTAATCAAATAGTACATTTTAATACCCTAGTAAGATTGAAATGAAACCCCTTTTCCAGTTTTGCTGCATTGATGGAGGTGCTGCAGTATCCTAAATAAGAAAACTTGAGTTTTGAATATATGAATAGATAAAAAAAAATCTTACTACAAGTCTGTGTTCCATGGTATTATTTCAAGTCAGGGATTTCTAACACCAAGACCTCAAGATACACTCTGATGTTTAGGAACAGCTGTGATGAGTTGCACTTTATTGGCATTTGATTTAGCTTTTTTGGCTGCTGCTATTATGATTCATACAGTCTTTATGGTGAAGGGTAAACACTTAACACGGCTGGGTTTTATTGAAACCAGCTCTTAAATTGGCTGTGAAACAAGATGGTAATTATCAAAGCAAGACTTGGAATCATAAACAGCTAGAAAGACCTGCAGGCTTTTTCTTTGTCAAATTCCTTTTTCTTTATCAGATTTTGTGTGAAAATGAACACATTTCAACTTTTGAATCATGCTCTTCCTGTCAAAACACATCCTCTGATTTGGAGGAATAATTTCACTAATTGGGTATGTTATCCAAGCCCATCAATCAGTGTTTTTTATTGTTATAGTTAAGTGGTAGAGCAAATGCATTGCTTAGCATTGATTTTTATTAGCACTTTGTAGGCACCTGAGGGAATGTGATGTTATGATTGTGAATAGTACCCTTCCTTTCAAAACGTTAGGAACATTTGGTCCTGGTAAAAAGACTTTGACGTCCCTATTGTTCTGGGCCCTAAATTTGACAAGAGCTATTGTAAGGAGGTAAATAACATGGAAGGAAATCTGGTTTGGAGAGCTAACAGGGTTGGACTGTACATAAGTCAAGCCAATTTATTAGGTACAGAATGTATCTAGATTAATTGTTCAGATGAACACATAGTTGCACTCTGGATTATAGTTACATTCTTTACTCAGCAGGCCTTGTTGGCCCCTTTACCCATTGTGTTTAGAAGTTATTAGGAAGTTCTCAGGTGAGCAAATATTTTTGTGAAGGATCATTCTTTTCAGAGCAGTGACCGAGCCACAATGATGGAAACAGCCAGACTTTAGTTGAATTGATAAAATGGACAATGATTATAGATGAGAGAATTTAGTTTAAAATGATAGCTGCAAGCTGGAGCTAAATGCACTGCTGTGTGGCCACATTGTGGAAGGGAGTGAAATTTTTTAAACAATAATGATAATTATTTTTAAAATAACATTTCTCAATATAAATATAAGGCATGGTTGATGTAACATTGATTAAATCTCATTCTGTCCATGTTTTGACAGACAACATGAACAAATAGTTTTTTGCAATGCTGTTTTTTTAAGCGACCTTGGGTTTATGAAAGGCGCTATATAAATATAACTTATTATTATTTATTATTATTTTTTTGTGGGTGGGTGAGTTGTTGTATCATTTATTATTATAAATTGCTGTACAACAATATAACAATAATAATGAGTAACAGTAACAATTAGTAATGAGTATGAACTACCTCAAAATGTTTGTAAAAATCTATTGTTAATAATATTAGTTCTTTTTTAATTTGATATCCCAATTGTAATACTGAACATTAACTATAACACTACCTACCTAAAAGTGGTGTCATTTTGTGTTCCTCTCCTGTGCCCAGTTTGGATAATTTATGAGCAAGTGATGATCGCAGCCCTGGACTGTAGTCGGGATGATCTGGCCTGGGTGAGTTTTCCTTGCCTCTCCTCTTTCTCTTCGTTTCCCCTGAGTCCCTCTCCCTCTCTTATCCTCTCAGCTAAAGTCTCATCTCTCATACACAGTGTTGCTTTGTCACCCTGCTTGCCAAATGTAAAATGATTTTTATTCAGCCAGAAAACATCACTCTGTCTGTACTTTGGAAAAACAATTTTCCGAAGATTAATATCAAGACTCTAAAAAAAAAAAAAAAAGACATTTGAAGTACAATAATTACTTTGAGCTGCCTTGGTGTCAGCTTTATGGGATTATACATAAAATTCAGTCATTCTTTTCACAGACTCTTAGAATGTAGGATCATTTATCTTTCCTTTAGTTCTGACTCTTTACATATTTTACATATGGAGGAACAAATAAAGAGCAGTGTCTTCAACAGAGACACTTACTCAGACTTTTACCAGTAGCCAAAAAAGTGGAGGGAAAAACACCATGACCATAATGGGTCAACTTGGCTGAGCCACAGAGCAAACTTTTTATATTGGCCAGGAAAACATTAGAGTTGACGATAACCATTCGTCACCCAAGTCATGTGTCTGTATATATATATTTTTAAAAATCAACAAGGAGCGGTTTTGTATGGATGTGGAAAAAACTGGTAAAAGTAGCATCCTGTTTCTACTTTTTATAGCATATGGTGTGGAGTTGTGGGTGCCCGCAGCCCAGCATTCACCCACGTCAATTGCAGTTTTTCATATTGTCTCTCACAGCTGTATCAATGGACTGTTTATCATGGAACCCACAAACTTAAAAGTTTCTCCATTTCTCTAAATGGTCAGCAAAAACCTTGAGTGTAATATTGCTGTGTCAAACCTGTGAGCTTGTTTATTCTGGGGTAGATTTGTTTAGAAAGTTTATTGGATATAAAACCTTTTGTCTCTTAAATAACATTCAGAGTGATGTAACTGCAGACAAGTTACTTTGTCCCTTAATGAATAAAATGATGGACAGAGCTGGCTTCAAGTTCAGTCTTAGCTTTGTTACACAATTATAATCAAGTTTGCATATATTCTTATTTATTTTTTTTACATTTTGTTCAGAGCTGTCTACAGGAGCTGAAGAGGCAGTTTCCAGACAGTCACAGAGTGAAGCGATTAGCAGGCATGCGGCTAGAGGCACTGGAGAGGTGAGCCTTGCACCAGATTTAGCAACCTGTGTGTGTGTGTGTGTGTGTGTGTGTGTGTGTGTATGTGTATGTGTGTGTGTGTGTGTGGAGGTGAGGCTGCTGTGATCTGTAAGCAGTTCATAAGTGGCAGGATGAGTGGTATGTGGGGCTGTTTGTTTAGTAAGCCACCACTCCACTAGCTAAGTGGGAGAGAGTAAGACAGTTTGAGTCCTCAGTCGTCTTGTGGCTCTTTTGCCTGAGTTCGGAATTCCCAGGAAGGAAGTGGTGGCTACCACTATTATTCTGGAGCTCCCTGTTCTTTCCCCTCCTTCTTTCGCTTGCTCTTTTTTTTTAATTTCAAGCCCAAATGTTTACTGCCTTTGTTTCCATCAGGGCAGCTCTTCATTTAACCAAACAGTATAAGAAATAAAACCAAATACTAGTATGTTTTATGAGTCATACCATCTGTACCATATCAGCTTGTTTAATGCTTATGCCATAATTGAGAGTGATTGCTCCTGCTCTGTGAGATTAAATAAACTGCAAATTTGGGACTAATTGCCATCAGACGTGCTGCCTAAATGAAGCTGTACACACATGCACACGTGCACACAAAAACATGCCTGAATCGTACATAAATAAGGCAAAGTGGTGGCGGCGTGGTTGCCTAGTGCCATGTCAGATGTGCCAGAGAGCCATTGAGTAATAAACTGGAAGTGAGGGTAGGAGTGGCAGTGGAAGTGGAGCTGTTCAGTGATAATAGGAACCAGAGTCACTTCTGTTGTTGGTTGTGGGCAAAAAACAGGTTTTGATCATGAGCCCAGAGTTTGCCTGCTTAAGTGAAAAGAAACAAAAACAACTGTACCTAAACACTAGTCCGGATACTGGTCCACTGAATTGTTTGACACAGGAAATTAAGAATAAAAAATGCATTTACGTTTGTGTTGATCATTCCCAAACCTCATTCCCATACATTCATTAAATTCTGGTGTGCTACTGACTGAATTGCTTTAAACCATAAGATGGCTTCATAGCACTCAAGGCAGAAACTAAACAAATGTTCTAACTAAATTATTCTTACGAAGATATTCTTTCTTTGTTAAGACAGTTATTTGCTTTTATCCTATTATATGGTGTTTGTGACCAGCACATTTTGTTGAGGTAAATAGTTAAAATGGTTTTGAATTGAACTGCACTTTGGCTGACCTTATTTCACTACATTCGAGACTGTGCATTAGTCCTACATTTCTGAAAAGAAGTTTATTACAGCGACTGCTTAACAGCAATGTTTGTATCCATGTTCTTATACCAACTACCACAAAACATTTAAATTAAAGCAGCTGATGTTTTGTCTAACAATTCCACTGTTAATATATGCTAAACTTACCAAAATGGTATGGTATGGCACTGTTGTGAAGAAAAAAAACAATGCTAAAACATCTCAAAACAACCCCTAAACTTGGGTGATAGCTTGACAAAAGCCCTTGCTTATCGAGTAGCAAGCTAGTCTGCAGTAAAAGAAAATAAAGCAAAGCAAACTTTTAGTAAGAACTCAAAAGTAAGTAGTAGCTAGAACAATAAAAGGTGATTCATTGTACTTTATGAGCATTATTTATTATTTATGAGCAATATGTACATTTCTTGGCAAATGTAGGTCAGTAGGCCTTGCTTTTTGTTTATATTTGTTTGTAGTTTGATTAACTGTTAAACCACTGCAGTAATGAATGTTTATTTCCTTCCTTACATACACTGCTCATTTGTGCATGTGTTCTCCTATAACCATAGAGTTGATGTCTTATATACAGCAAGTTGATTGTTTTGAGCTTTGCTACTTTGCCACATTTCAGTACTGATTAATAATGTATGACTGGTATGAGTGGTGGTGACCCTGAAACATGGCCTATCTTTGCTTTTAAAGGTATGACGACGCCAACAAGTTGTATGATTCAATACTACAAGATGATCCCACCAATACAGTAAGTGAAATGGTAAAGTTGTCATCAATTTTGATTGAAATGTATTGTTATGGAAATATACATTCATTGGTATGACTTTGTTTAGTTAAACTCTCTTCTGCTTTTTGTTTCTTTCTTTCTTTGTGTGTGTGTTTGGGGGGGTGGTTCAGTAGTGTTAAGCATGTCGGAAGCAACTTTAGTAAAAGAACATTATGTGGCTTTGATGGCTGGGATTGATCAAATTTTTCCTTTTGTATGCCCTGTTGTCCTGTCCCATTGACCTTAGGTGTTCAAATCAGTCTCTTCCTATCTGTTATGTTTTGCACACCAGTTAATAACAAGGTTAAACACATTGTTGTATGGATATTCCTGCTGTAATACATTATTTATAATTAGATGATCGTTTACAGCATCCAAGTCTGCTCTGTATTTTTGCCAATCCTTTACCAACACCCACTTCTGCCATTACTCCAAAATATATTGTACCTGCTGTTAATTGATTCCATACAGACATGTGGCTATACAAGAAAATAAATGTTTTGATGGGTTTTCAAAAGAAACTAAGACCTTATTTGTTTTGGCTCTCTCCTGAAGACACTCAACACATTTCCTGTTCTGCTCTGACATATGGACTTGCTTAGATATGTTAAACACTTTCTTTGGGCTTGCAAAGTGTGCAAGATGAAGCATAGACATTTGTTCTTTGGACTCTGATGACTCTACACCTAACTGTCTATCTGTTTAAAACACCGGGAGGCCTTGCTGACAAAGTCAATAAATCCTCCTGAGCATTTATGCTGTCGCTTCTTTTTCATTCTGTTCTTTCTCTTGTTTTCTTTGTTCTCTACTCCCCTGCTGCACTCCCAGACCTATCGTCATCCTCATTTTGCTAGAAAAGATTCACTGCCTGTCATCCACTACCTCTCGCATTCATTATATCGTTACCATTGGTATTTATTTTACTATCTGTTTCTGTTGGACCAAAGTGGCCTCATCAGTCTTTCTCCATTTGAAAACGAGAGATTCTCTGTTTGTTTTTAAGGCTTTTCACCCAGGACACCCTCCTTATTCCAGTGATCACAGCTAAATTGCTAGCACATTGAACAGGGTGTAAACGGGTGGTTGAAAATAATATTTGATAGGGTTTTTATAAAGGTTTTATATAAGTTTAAGGTTGTATATTCTTTATATTTCTCTAGATGGTTTTAAATATTTGTGCTCTTTATTATTGTTGCATGGCTTTAAATTGCTTTAAAATTGTTTTAAATTTGTGTTTTATGTATCTGGAGGTCATGGGTGGTCGCAAAAAGCATTTCACTACACATCTGACTGTGTATGTGACAAATAAAATTTGAATTTGATTTGAATTAGATTTTTAATAGTTCAAAATGGATATCCTCAAAGCAGTGTGGTCAAATTATTTTTCCCTAATGATCTTTTGCCCCTCTGTTAACATTTGGATGGTACCATAACTATATATATATGTGTGTGTGTGTGTTATAGTATTTATAGTATAAATAGTATTTTATAGTATTTAGTCAGCGACCAATTGTGCAAGTTCTCCCACTTAAAAAGATGAGTCCTGTAATTTTCATCATAGGTATGCCTCAACTATGAGAGACAAAATGAGAAAAAAATCCACAAAAATCACATTGTTTGTCTTGCAAATGTATTTGCAAATTATGGTGGATAATAATTATTTGGACACCTACAAACAAGGAAGATTTCTGGCTCTCACAGACCTTTAACAACTTCTTTACGAAGCTCTTATATCCTCCACTCATCACCTCTATTAATGGCACCTGTTTGAACTCGTTATCAGTATAAAAGGCACCTGTCCACAACCTCAAACAGTCACACTCCAAACTCCACTATGGCCAAGACCAAAGAGCTGTCAAAGGACACCAATAACAAAATAGACCTGTACCAGGCTGGGAAGACTGAGTCTGCAATAGGTAAGCAGCTTGGTGTGAAGAACTCAGCTGTGGGAGCAATTATTAGAAAATGGAAGACATATAAGATCAATGATGATCTCCCTTGATCTGGGGCTCCATGTTAGATCTCACCCTGTGGGGTCAAAATGATCACAAGAATGGTGAGCAAAAATCCCAGAACCAGGGGGGGGGACTTGGTGAATAACCTGCAGAGAGTTGAGACCAAAGTAACAAAGGCTACCATTAGTAACACGCTACGCCGACAGGGACTCAAATCCTGCAGTGCTAGACGTGTCCCCCTGCTTAAGCCAGTACATGTCCAGGCCCATCTCAAGTTTGCTCTAACGCATTTGGATCATCCAGAAGAGGAAAATAGAAAAAAATAGGTTTTGGTAAAAACTCTACTTGTCGTATTTGGAGGAGAAATAATGCTGAGTTGCATATAACAAAGTATTGAGATGACCTTAGGTTATTGACCAAATACTTATTTTTTCCACCATAATTTGCAAATAAATTCTTTAAAAATTGATGTGATTTTCTGGATTTTTTTTTTCCTCATTTTTAGGTAAAGCTATGATAAATTACAGGCCTCTCTCATCTTTTTAAGTAGGAGAGCTTTTTTGCCCCTGTGTGTGTGTGTGTGTGCATGCATATATATATATATATATATGTGTATATATTAGCCCAATTAAAAATGGCTGGTAAAATTTGCTTTTCCTAACATGCCTCTGAAAGGGTGATATTCTTTGTAAACCCAACATGCTTTCATTAGAAAATCCTTTAGTACATCTGCATGTAGTAATCTATTGATTGTTTTTATTTTAATCTTTGAAACTCCTTTTATTAAAAGTTTACTTTACAAATATTTTAACTTTTATTGTAAATTATTGGGAATATTTCAGTTATATTCTAGTATTTTAAAACATAAAAAAACCAACCACCTTTTAATTTAGCTTTTATTTTTAAGTTCACCTGTAATGTATGTGCCCCCACTTTACACCTTAAGTACTTCTGCTAAATATGGCAATAAAAACAAAAGCCAAATGATTCAGTCTTATAAGCACTCATCTGTGTCTAAGCTGATTTGGTGGCATGAGGCAGACCTACACAATATTAGGCTGTTGCTATTGGCGTTATCGTGTGTGTGTGTGTAGTGCATTTACTGATTTGAAATAGAAGACTTGCATGATAGGAGTTACGCTATCCATCATAAATACATGTAAAAAAAAAAAAAAAAAAAGGTACATCCTGAGCTTGACATCACAATACATGTTTTGTGAAAGTACATTCTATTAATTAAATAAGAACAAATGTTTTTTTATAACCTTCTAGGGCAGTTGTGGTGTTTCAACAGAAAACCAGCTACAATTAGTGATTAGTGATTTCCGATCATTGTAAACACACCACTGCACACAGTGCACCACAGTGAAATTTGTCCTCTCCATTTAATCCATCACACGTGCATACGTGGAGCAGTGGGCAGCTATCAAAATCACTCGGGGAGCAGTGAAGTGGGGACGGTACCTTGCTCAAGGGTTACCTCAGTGGTGCCCGGGCTGGGACTTGAACCTGCGACATTCTGATCACAGGGGCAAAGTCCTAACCACTAGGCCACCACTGCCCCAAGCTACAACCCACTAACACGAGAAACTCCCAGCTCTTGTTTTTCAACCCTTTTAATTGTCTTTTAGATTACCCTCTATAGCACTTTTTTTCTTCTTCTCATATTTGCCTTCTGTAGAATAGTTATATATTATATGGCTTTTTAAAAACTGAAACTACTATGTCCAAAAACAACAACAAAATAATCATATCTATGCCTATGAATTCACCCACTTGTGGGAATGCCCTGTCTAGACAGGTGCCCTGTGAACTGTTCTGAAAAACTCGGGTCCAGCCCAGATCTTTTTGATAGGTTCAACCCATTTCCTACCCATGTCCAAACACCCATCTCCTCCCATTGAATTCTGTGTCCTCCTGAAAGTTGGGGGCGGCCATGGAAAGAATTGAAGCTGTGGTGTGATGTCGACCAGACCATATTCCACCCCACCCCCAACAATCCCACACTTTGCCAGAGCAACAGACTGGGTGACGGAGGTTGTGGTATGGGAGGGAATGACCTCATCTAGGTTACCTGTGTGCATTGGTTGACTTGGACTTATCTATACACATTTGTCTCTGCATGTTTAGTGGTACTGTGGGGAGAGGGAGGGGATGAGCCAAAAAATAGCAGAAAATTGGCGACTACTGTGAAGACTTGTGAGGCATCCCAGCATGTGGAGCTGAGATTGGAAACTGAGCTGTTGTAATTATAGACTGGAGAATAGATGTGGTACCCATTAACCAAAATTGCTGAATCAACAAAAATTGTTCAAGGTTTCTGTGCCATGGTGTTACTTAAAAATGTTAGAACTGTTGGCCCTTCCACCATTTGTGTTCTAGTACCTACAGCAATGATCCTGAGAAAAGCTTATGTTTCAATTATTCTAAAACTGAATCGCACAGATGGCACAAGTTATTTATTTAATTAATTTAATTTATTTAACTCGAAACACCTGCAAAAGACTCCTGAGGCTTTTAAAAACTCCTAGCCTGTTCATTACTCAAAACCTCAATCAT
>JBBIGC010000007.1:16993549-17003982 GCA_037576955.1 Lepidarchus adonis | reverse complement strand
TGTTTATCAGTACATTGCAGAAAATAATGAACTTTATCACAATATGCTAATTTTTTGAGAAGGACCTGTATATATTTTATCCATGCACTCCAACATGTCTGTAGTTTTTCTAGTTGTTTGACTTGTCTGTAGACATGTATTTGAATTGGTTTTCTGTCTGAAATGTTTTATAACTTGTATTTCATACCATATAACTATTTTCTTTAATTTAACGCAACGCAAGATGTGCCTTAGACTGCCCACAATAAAAGTTCACTCTGAAATGTGCAGTTAAATCACACAGTTTGAGGGAGCGTGCAATTGGCTACTGACTGCATGAATGTCTACCATAGCTGTTGCCTGTGAAATTAATGTTAATTTCTCTACCATAAGCCTTTTCCAAGGTTTCCATTTGGCAGTACATTCAACCGGCCTCACAACTGCAGATCACATGTAACCACACCAGCCCAGGACCTCCACATCCAGCATGTTCACCTCCATGGTGTCTGGCATGTTGGAGAGGCGTCCTGTTCACGGATGATCTCGTTTTCAATGTTCAGGCCAGATGGCAGACAGTGTGTTGATGTCAACATTGTGGATTGAGTGGCCCGTGGTGGTGGGGTTATGATTTGGGCAGGTGTATGTTATGGACAATGAACACTGGTCAATTTTATTGATGGTATTTTAAATGCACAGAGATACTGTGATGAGATCCTGAGGCCTATTGTTGTGCCATTGATCTACGACAACCACCATGTTATAGCATGATCATGCACAGCCCCATATCGAAGGATCTGTGCACAATTCCTGGAAGCCGAAAACATCCCAGGTCTTGCATGGTTATCAGATTCACCGGACATGTCACCCATTGAGCATGTTTGGGATGCTCTGAAATGGGTTATGCGACAGTGTTGCAGTTCCTGGCGATATTCAGTAACTTCGCACAGATATTGAAGAGGAGTGGACCAACATTTCACAGGTCACAATCAAAACCTTGTCAACTCTGTTACAGAGGTGTGTTGCACTGTGTGAGGCAAATAGTGGCCACATCAGATACTGACTGGTTTTCTGACCCCCCCAGTAAGGCAAAACTGCACATTTCAGAGTGGCCTTTTATTGTGGGAAATCTAAGGCACATCTGTGCAATATTCATGCTGTCAAAAAAATGTTTCAGATCTTTGACTTTAGCTCATGCAAAATAAGAGCTAAACCGTAAGTGTTGCGTTTATATTTTTGTTGCGTTTATATACAAAGTGAATATAAGTGTTTTACAACCCATAGTTGTACCTGTAAATATGGAGTTAACTGTAACTATGTATGATTATAGAATTCTGAAGAAAATATCCTAAAGCTATAGAGCAATAAAAAAAAGTATATGCAGTGTTTTCTGTTATATGCTGCATTTTTTTTCTCTCTCAAAAACTTAAACATGCTGTTCCCCTCAGGTTCTATCAAGAATTGTATAATCAAAATACCTGTCATGAGTAAGGTTGAACAATTAATCATTTTATATTGACCTTGCAGTTTGAAAGAGTGCAGTTTTTGCATTGCCGGAGCTGCAGTTTTAGTCATCATATACACTGCCTGTTAAAAAAAAAAGACTCACAATATTTTGTTGGCCTGCCTTTTGCCCTGATTATGGCACACATTCACTGTGGCATTGTTTCAATACGGTTCTGCAATGTCTCATTTATTTCCTTTCAGAGTTGCATACGTTTTTCTTCAGCACATTCAAAAGATTCTAGAGTGTTTCACAATTTGAGCAAGATGAATCCTTGCAGTGTCTTCTTTTAATATGCCCATGCCATCAGTGAAGAAGAAATTGACTGTACTGGTCATTCAGTAAATTCAATTTGTCAGATCACCTCATTCTTTGGACACACATCCTTGCTGAATATAGACCTGACCAACTGCAGCAACGCCGGGTCATACCACTACCACTATCACTTCATGCACCTCTCTTCTTACCCTGATGTTCCCATCACCCTGGAACAGTGTAAACCTGGTCTCCTCAGACCACATGACCTTATGTTGCTCTAGAGTACACTCTTAATGCTCCTTTGAAGCCTTACTGATCATTGGTTTACTTACCCTGTGCATTATGCATGTGAAAATGCTCTTACTTACACTATTGAAAATAAACATGATCAAATCATAAAAATAAAAAACAACTCATGGCTAAGTGATTGCCAGTCATTGTCATCCGTGGTTCTTTTCCGACCGCAGTTCTTCCAAGAAGATGATGGTTCCCCACTATCCTTCCAGTTTGTAATAATACTTTGAACAGTTATCTCAACTTAAGTAATTTCAGCAATGTCCTTGGATGTTTTTTTTTTTCGTTTACACATGCCAATAATTTGACCCTTCTGAAACAAATGAACATCTTTTTTACGAACACAGGATATGTCTTCCGACATGGGTTACGATTAAATAACATTTTGGCACCTGAAACGTAATCACCAGTGCAGTAATTATCCAATGGGATGCTCTTTGCTTTGTTAAATTCAACATTTTTTTGTTGTAATTTTTTTTAAAGTAGTTTAATAATAATAATAATGTAGAACTAGCATAAGTCTCAAATGTGATAAATACTTTGTGGTTGAAAGTGTTTTATAAAAGTGTTTTTATAAAAATCATATTTTTATAAAACTGCAATTAGATATTTTCCCTGTACATTGTTCAGTGTTTAATTCAAGTTTTCTGTACATGTGAAAATGCTCTGTGAACTTAATGGTTGGAACATTGCCTGATTTGCACAATACAGCTGCAATACTGCAAGATGTTTACATTTGTGTTAGAGGTGAATTTAGGGATAGTAACAGTTAAGAACTGACACCCATATCAATTAATAAGACTATTCAACTAGAACTTTGAATCAAATTATATAAAATGAGCAATTGTTAGTTTTAACAAGTTATTTTTAACAAGCTATTAGGCTATAGGTAGAGTTAATGGTTCATATGCAACATTTTTGAATAGCATTTGATGGGTCCTTGTGTACGTCAGCACTACATCTTTGCCTGGTGCAGGCTGTAGGCTGTTCCTGTCTGGGTGATGGATAAGTGGATTTGGAGTGGCAGTGGTGTCGGAACAGTTCCAGATTTATGACTGCTCAAATGTGACTCATGCCTAGCTCAACAGTGTTTGGTCTGCAGTGTGAGTGAGGAAGACCCGCTCTATCAAATGCCAGTCCATAAATAATCTCTGTGGCAAGACTGCACACTTCTATTGCTAAAGCTGCTACTTCTTGCCCTGGACTTGTGAGTACATGAAAAAAGCTGTCTCCTGGAAAAGTCGTCAAAGCAAGAATAATGCTTTATGATTCAGATTGATGAGACTCTAATCCACCAGAAGGTCACAGCAACACAAAAAAAGAAGCAATGTTATTTGGGGCTGATCTACGATGGGCTTCAGAAGCCCATATGAATGCATGTAGCTCAGGGCTTTGGTTAATGTGCCATTTTCTCCACTTAAATGGGATGAGTCACCACATATCTTCTCCTTCGAAGTGTACAGAGCCCGTGTCCACTCTTCAGTAGCAGGCTAATGATTTATGTGTTGTAGACTGCAAATGTTCTCTTCCCTTTAAGCCATTACCTATTATGAACTTAATGTTTGAGTGTCGAGTTCTTCAAGGAGAGGTCACGTCACCAAACAAAATTTCAAAGGTTTTCTTGGACAGAGAAAAATTACAGTTACAGTTAGTTTAAAGGTTTGTGGAAAGGCATGTTCTCCTGTAGGTGGGATCCCAAAATGAAAGGGAGAGCGAGAGAGAGAGAGACGAAAGGTGTGGAACTCCGACGTCCAGTGGGTATTGAAGTCTGAGCACACAGATTAATGGTCATCAGGAGTTTTTATGGAATTCTGGATTGGGCGTTATCAATGGTTATTGATGATGGGCATGTCACCCATCAAAACCAGTTTTAACCAGATTTAGTGTCGACAAGTGTTAGTGCCACAGAGTCTGAATGACTCAGCGGTTTTGGAGTGCAATTGGACGAGATGACGGATGTTTCGTTTAAGTGACTTGTTTGTTCTTGTTGAAGGTACATCAGGATCTCTGTTTAAGATAACAAGGCTTTTGGAGAATGAAAAATACAGCTTGCAGTGAGTCCACTATATAACGGGTCAGAGGGCCTTTTTTGTGACCCTAGATTTAGTTCTGTGATCATAGAAACACCAAACTTTACTAAAGTGTTTTTAGATTAATTTCATTCTCAAGAGCTTTATGACAAAGTGCTTGTTAGAAAAGGATAAGAGATTGATTATATTATTTTTTGCTCAATATCAAGGAATACCCTGGTTTTCTTATGTGCAATGTCATTTCTCTAGTTCTTGTACTACTAGGTGACTCTGTACTTACAAACCTTATGTTTGTTGGACTGTCTTGTTTTCTTCTAAAAAGTTGTAGTTCCAGCATGTAACATAACAAAAACAAATGCTTTGTCTACTGATATCTATGGCATCTGTTCTTGGATTGTCACAAGATTGTGGCATAGGTTTATGTGTGTCTTTTAATAGCAAAAGGAAGTTTGGATTCCAACAGGTTCCTCAGTACCCTGATCATTTACACATACTTTCTCTCTGTTTGGTTTAAACACTCAAGGCTTCTGATCACTAATCCTCGGTTGATGTTGATCCACAGGCAGCAAGGAAGCGCAAGATTTCCATTCTGCGAGCACAAGGCAAGAGCAGTGAGGCCATCCGCGAGCTGAATGAGTATCTGGAGCAGTGAGTGTTTTACAAGAGGATTTGGGCCCCATGTTCTCCTCCCCTTCCCCTCCACTTTTTAATTAAAAGAGGCTTTGCATTTGATTGAGCTGCCCCATGAGCCCTTTCTTAACCCCTCTTTTGTCTGTGGAAGAACCTAACTGCCACTTTGTCTTGCAGGTTTGTGGGAGACCAGGAAGCGTGGCATGAGTTGTCAGAACTCTACATCAATGAACATGAGTAATGACATATTATCTTATTACTACAGTGACTAAACACAATGATCATATAAATATAACTGAAAAACACAGCACACTGTCCTGGTAGCTAAAACATTTGTCTTAAAAGAAATCCTGAAGTATCTTTCATGTGGACTTGTTCAGCTGTCCCAAGTCCCTTGTTTAAGGCTTAAAGATGGTCACTTTCATTCTGTGTCTCAGGGCATTTTTCAGTGGATGAGTGCTTGTGCATGAGGATCTGTGGGACAGCCCCAGGGAAATCCAGAGAAATGCCATTCTCAGCCAGGGGCCTGTATTGAGCTTAGGATCTGTTTGTCACATGGAGTAGGGCTTTAATAGGATTTACTCCTTAAGCCCCCTCTCATACTCTCAGGATAAGACCCCTCCACCACCACCACCACTCCACTGATATCTCTGTTGCCAGGGGTTAGTGTCTGTCAGACATAAACATTGTAGGAAAATCATTTTGTTTGTCACCTTCTCCCGTCTGTGTGGGTGTGGGTCAGAGTGTGTGAGAGAGAGTTGGTCACCCTGGAAGGAGGGTGCTGGCAGTAGGAATGCAAGAGCTTGGTGAGGGGGCTGTATATTGGCTGCCGCATGTTTTTGTGTGAGGGCTTTATTGCTGTAGTGGCCAGAGGAAATCCAGGGGTGAGAGGATTATCGTCCTGCTTAGTCGAACTTTTCTAATATCATACCATTCACTCTGACAACCCCCTATCTACAGGCGTGTCAATTTCTCACTTTTTTTCACCTACTTTTTCTTTCTTTGCTTTATTTTGGGTCACAGACTCCCTTTTTTCCCCTTCCCCTCCTCTTCCTGCAAGCTGTGTATTATCACCTCTCTTTTCCACGCTGTGTGTGTGAGAGAGCACGCCAGGAGAGAGATTCCCAGGAGAAGGTGGTGGCACTTGCTCTCCCAGCCAGTAAAAACAAAAACCCTTGAGGCAGAGATGAAGAGAGATGGACTTCCTCCATATCTTTGCTCTGCCATCCTGCCAGCTGAATATATATAGCCTTCCTTTACCCTCTGACAGCTTACTTAGTAGCAGTTGTATAAATCTTACTGTAGATTTATTTCCTAGACATCAATTTCCCACTTCAATTAAAATCAATGTGATAAGTGAGCATATTTTGTGGCAGCATCCACCTGTTCCTCTGCAATTCTACCGTGGTAGCCTGGAGTGAATTATTGGCCAGTGGTGAAGGGAAACTGTTGATTATATTTGTTGAGGATTACGGCAGTAAATGTCTGACCTTGCAGTCATTTAATTTGATGACAATTTTTTACCCAGAATACTGATACTGAAACATTTATGTATTAGTGGAATATTGTGTGACTATTTTTTTTCTATAATAAAATACTATTTTTTTTCTAAAATACAGGGTATACTTAATAATGAAAATCCGTTTTAATATTTTAAAATCAGCACCCCCTAATGTAGCTTGCAATTTTCTTGTGTGTGTGTGTGTGTGTATGCTGAGGTGCATAGAGTGGTTCTTGTAATGGGTTTCCATGGCCAAGCAGCACCATGCCAGCCTCGGAACACCAAACCCAATGCCCCACGTATCAGATGGAGATGTAGATCGAGGCTGCATGTGGCCATTGTACTCTGGCATAGTGGAGACGTGTTTTTTGGAGTAACGAATCACGCTTTTCTGTCTGTCTGATGGTAGAATCTGGGTTTGGCAGATGCCAGAAGAATGCTACTGCATTGTGCCAACTAAAGTTTGGTGGTGGAGGGGTGGTTGTATGGGGTTATGTTTTAGGGGCTTAGATCTATTGAGGGGAAACCTTAATGCCTCAGCATACCTCAACAACATAGACAGGGCGTTTCTAAGCTTCCAACTTTGTCAGAACGGTTTGGGGAAGGCCGTTTTCTGCGTAAAGCTCTTACCTCAGCCCAATCATACACCTTTGGACTGACTTTGCTCAGAGAATGTGAGCCAAGCCTACTCGTCTAGCATCAGTGTCTGACCTCACAAATGCCCTTCTTGATAAATTGGCATAAAGTCCTAGAGACGTACTCTAAAATTTTGTGGAAAGCCTTCCAAGACAAGTGCAGGCTGTAACAACATAAAGGTTCCTGTAGATGTACTGGCCAGGTGTCCAAATATTTTTTTTTCTTTCCCCATAATCGCCTTCCATTGCTTTACTCTTCCTTTTCCTCCTGATTGTTGTTGCACAATATTGTTAAGCCTTGTAATACACAATACTTGCCTGTTTGTATACATTTTGCATTAGTGTTGGATGAGGTGGGCTCCATAGTGTTGTAGATTCCTGCCTCTACATCCCTCCCCCTTCCTCTCCTCCCTTCCTCCCTCTCTCTATTCTGCTTCAGCCTGGCCATGGCAGGAGCACATCTGAAAGTCTTTATGGAAAGGAAGTGGTAATTGCAAGCAGCCTGCAACCTTCCGAATGGCCTGTTCCCCTCCTCGTTGCTCGTTCTTTCTCTCACTCTCTCCACTCCTTCACTGTCTGCCCCCCTAAACCAATCTTTGAAGTCTCTTAAACGTACTCTACATGGTCTGATAGGTTGTTCATCTCGTGAGAGGGAGTAATGCCAGCTCTGTTCCCGCCAAAGGAACCTTGTTTGCGTCAGAGCTCTTTTTCCTCTCTCAGCTCGCCAACAGTGAGATTGCTTTAGATGAGCATCCACAACCAATTTGGAAGCTCTCCAGCTCTGTCACTTGTCTGTGATTTTATTTTAATAAATTGATTTGTGCACAAGCACGTACAGTGAAGTTGCGTTACGTGTGAATTTAGCTGAAGATGTGATATGGAGACCTCTCCAACGGTAGCTGAAAACTGTGGTTCGGGGACTCTGAGGCCCTAGAGGCAGTAATCAGCTTCTTAAACTTGCCTGCAGATTTTGGACACACACTGGTCATTTTTGTGTGTTGCGGTTTTGTCATAATAGTCCTTGTGGAGTATTACTTTGTAAAATTGTTTGATTATTTGGTGGGAGGAAGCTGTTGGAAAGTCTGTGTATATCAGCGAGTAAGTGTGTGTCGTCCTCTCTGATTGAGCCCATGAAGTGGTTGCAGATTAGACTGAGGTCCACAGCTCAGCAGCTTGCGGAGAGAAGTGATCTCATCTGAGAGTGACACAGCGCGCCGCCTCTCGGCTATGACCTCAAGACAGCCTTTATAACTGTATATTAGGCCTGGAGGGGAAAGGCAGACAGATTGATGCTACGTGTCTAGAAATGTGGTGGAGATCTCACACTTTCTCATCATCAGCTTCCAAGAACGTAAGAGATGGGGAAAACGGGCCAAAATTGCCGATGTTGATGCAAAGCTACATTCATCATTTTACCATATGGATGTTCTCACACACATTTCCATCAACCCTTATAAAGCCTGATAAAGGAAAACCTTAGACGGACCATTTTCTTGCTGTCAGCAAGGCCAAAATTTACTTTACGCTACCAGCCACTATGTTACACTATGCCAGCAATATACAGACGGAAGCTCTTTGTGGGTTTTTCACCAGGTGTGTTTGTGTGGCATGTTTATTTAGATATGTTCTGTTTCTCTGTTCTGCTCCTTCAGTTATGCAAAAGCAGCTTTCTGCCTGGAGGAGCTGATGATGACCAACCCACACAATCACTTGTACTGTGAGCAGTATGCAGAGGTACCATAACTGACAGCAATTCTTACTGCTTGTCTCCTGTGTCTGCACTGCAGACTACCTGAGCTGTTTTGGACCCCTGTTTTGTGTGTCTATTTTTGAGACTTGCAATATCAGTCAGGTTCTTTGCTGAGTGATGTATTCCAGCTGTAATTTAGCTCTTCGGATGTTTTAAATTGACAGTGCCACTTTTCTGTTTTCTCTGTCCAGGTGAAGTACACCCAGGGGGGGCTGGAAAACCTGGAACTGGCCAGGAAATATTTTGCTCAGGCACTGAAGCTGAACAACAGAAACATGAGGGCTTTGTTTGGCTTATACATGGTGAGTCATGACTCACGCCAGCGCTAAACACAACAAACACCTTCTCTTGTCTCTTTTTGCCCATTTCTTCACTGGCTACATGGATTCTGCATGGGTTTCAGAGATGAACGAGTACTCAGGTCACTGCTGACTCAGTCCTTGTTACCACCCCCATCCTCAATAAAGCCCCAGTCTGTGTTTTTCCTGAAATGTAACCCTCTGGCCTTTTGTGGAGCATTTTTATGTATATGGCAAAGGTAAATAAACTCCCAGCAATAAAAGAATGGAGGAATACTAGCCGCTGCTTTGCCCTATGTGGGCCAGCCGCCGAGCTTTTGGCCATATCTGCACTGAATAAGCCTTTCATCTGCGTATTTATTTAAACAGGAAGTTGTCCATTAACACCAATGCATCATTTGTAAGTGACTCCTGACATAGGAACACAAACAGCCAGCTGGGAGCAGAAGGAAGGCAGAAGGTGCATGGAGAGCTGCACACAGACACACACTGTTCTTTTACACACACACACGGACGCACATGCATGTTTCAGTAGTTCAAACACAGGGCCAGGCAGTCTCATTGCTTTGATGTGCTATTAGCATGTGTTACAGGCATGGCAGGAGCAGGAGCAGGAACAGACCTCCGCCAAAAACTGCCCAAGCCCTCCATTGTCTCCTGCCAGGAATCAGACTCTGCATGTGCTCCCTTTTTTGATTTGGCTTTCATGAACTGACCTTTTGCCTAGTCATGATTTAGAGTGGGAGATATGACTGGTATTGTCATCATAATTTAATAAATGTTAGTAATTTCTGGACATGTTGTTAATTGTCTGCTTTACCATAACACGGACAACTTTCTTGTTTCATTAAGTGGAATGATAGTTTTACACTGGTGTGAATTACTTCCCCATTATGAGACACTTCGTTACCTCAAGCCATTCTGCTGTTAATTACAACTTGTGTTGTGGATCACACTTGATTTTGATATCATAGAGAAATCACACAAAACTTTAAGCCAACAATGTTTGTGCCAAAACTGCAGGAGATGTTGGTTGATTGTTTAGTTAAAATATCAGCACTTCCATGGAGAGCACTTGGCTTTGCTGTATGGGGCTGACGACACTACATGGGAAAGACATGGTCTTTGTGGTGGTGGAGGGGAGAGCTTTGGGTTGCTTGAAGTGCATGATTCACATTGCACCACACTAGCCACATACCGCTTTCCAGATACTTGTGCCCCTGTCATCACAGTTTGTCTCTGCTGTTGGAGAAATTAATCTGCATTAAGAGACAGGAGCATGGGGTCTTTTACTCAACCTGTAGGAAAGCACTCACTCATACCCCCCACCCAGTCAGACACTCCTCCACTTATCCATCCAGCTGACCTTCTATCCTAACTGTTCGTCCCTCCCAACTCTACTACTATTAATTTATCCAAAAATCTCACACTGCTCTACTGTTTTATTACGTTTGGTATGTCATCTTATAGACATCAAGATCAAGATTCAAGAGGTTTTTATTGTCAATACAGCCATATACACAGTACACAGTGTATTGAAATAGCGTTTCACGCAG
>JBBIGC010000007.1:16982342-16993339 GCA_037576955.1 Lepidarchus adonis | reverse complement strand
TCAGTTCATCTGGCAGGGAGGGTTCACTGCTACAGGCCTGGCGTGCTGGCTTGTAGCCTGTGATGGTCTGAATCCCCCGCTGACATAGCGACACATTTCCAACCATGGAAATCTGAAAAATTATTAGTATTTAAAATAAATACCAGGATTTCCTATTGCATGAATTTGTTAAAATAAGACTTCTCATTGATATTGATCATTTGTTTTTTTTTCCCCTTATCTCACAGTCAGCAAGTCACATAGCTGGCAGCCCTAAAGTGAGTGCAAAAGTAAAGAAGGACAATGTGAAGTATGCTGCTTGGGCTACCTCTCAAATCAATAGAGCCTACCAGGTGAGTCGAGAAAATTTCCCATTTTTGCCCAGATTTAACAGGATTATTGTTTGTAACAACAAAGTTATCAATAATCTCAAAAATAGAATGGAAAATTAAACTAAAGTCCCAATAAATCTAACTGAAACGAAACTTAAACAAACAAAAACATGAAATAAATGCCATTTCAAATGAAATAACTTTGATGTTTGCGTGATAATTAAGTCATAATGAGAAAGCAAGTGCTGGGAACAGACGTGTGAGCGTGTGTTCTGCCTACAAGCTGGTTCTGCTCACAGCATGCCTGCTCAGGCCTGGTGCAGCTAATGTGTTGACTTAAGCCCACAGGGCCCAGCATTGTGTTACACAGCTGTTTTCTATGTTTGCATGTTAAAGAACTGCTATCAATTCCCCTTTGCGTGAATCATACCAGCCTGGGCCAAATACGGCCATCAGGGCCTAGTGAGAGGAAAATATGCAGTGCTTACACCATGGCTGCATAGCTGCAGAAAGAGGGGTTAAATAGTGGAGTGTGCAGATCAGCAGAGGAAAAACTGAAGTGCTGCTCAGATGGTATCACTAAAACGGTTTATGCTGTTACCATGGCACATGGAGCATAAATGTACATTTAATAGAAATCTTAACTGCCATCAGGGCAATATGCATTGCTTATTTAAGCATTGACAGTTAAATGTGTAATAAAGAGATCCTTACTCAGCAAATGTGGCCAAGCCCTGATTCAGCCCACACACACTTGTAGTGAGATTCACATGTGTGGTTGGAGGACTGTCACTCTTCTGGACTAGCGGCCTCTTTATTATGCAGTTAGTGAAAGTCTCGGCTTCTTAAGAGTTGTGTTCAGAGTTGTTGGACTATGCTGCTACCACATTTTCTTAAAATGAGATGTTGGCCATAAGGATTTTAGTTAGACAGGGAGTTGTGTGTTGTGAGTAGATAAAATCATTAAATTGATGCTGATCAGCATGGCAATCAAGTATTGCTTTTCCTCTACTAATTAGTATGGCCTCTTTTCCACCACCGGAAAAGTAACAAATCTGTTGCATTATCTTCTCTTGACCTGGGGACATATTACAATTTTGACAGTTTGCAGATAGAATTACCACAATAAACACAATGGATATGTTCTGTTTGCTTGCTAAATTATTTTGCTTTTGCTTTGCACAATCACTCTCTGTATTAGTGTGTTGTCATTTTGACCTTTCTTCACAAGAGGGAATGGTTTAAAAAGAAATTTCTGAAATCTTTTTTTACATTAAATGATCTGAGATTCATTAAGTCTTCCTCTCTTGGCCAACACAAAATGTGGCTAATGAAAACCAAATTGCTTAGCAAATATTTATTTCAAGAAATTTAGATCCTGAACTTAGTACAGTATTATCTTAGTGCCAAAGACACACAACTGTAGAAAAAGCAAGCAAGTTCCAACAAATGTAATATTTGAAACATTTAACATTTAGAATCAAATTAAAAATTTGTAGTAGACAAAACAAGAGTGGAAAGCTGAAGGAATAAATCAACATTGTGTGTATAAAAAGCTGGTATTGTCAGTAACTCATTCCAAGTTCATCATTCAAGCAGCCATGAACACACGATATCACTTAACGGACGAGCAGTGTCACCTGGCCTTGGCGCGCCTTCGGGTCGGTGGCAGGCAGTCAGATGTTGCTCGTGAACTTGGTGTGTCTCAAAGTGTCATCAGCAGACTTGAATCAAGACACAGAACTACTGGCAGAGTTCATGACAGACCCAGGAGTGGAGCCCCACGAGTGACAGACCACATCGTTATACAACTGCCATTGCTACCAAAGCTGCAGGCCCGTTTATGACATGCAAGGGGAACTAGGGTTTCCAGCCAAACCATTCACAAACGACTCCACCGCTTTGGCTTGAATGCCAGATGTCCGTTGCAGGTGACTCCACTGACACCAAGACAATACCGTAAACGTTTGCAGTGGGAACAAGACCATGCGACCTGGACATTGCAGCAGTGGTCTACCGTCTTGTTCACTGATGAGTGTCTGGTCACCTTGAACAGAAATTATGGTCGTCAGCGCTGGAGAAGTCAAGGCCAGTGATACGGTCATGGTCCCCAGGTTTGCTTTGGTGGTTTGCAACAGCCGATTTGTTTGGTTGTACATGGCTCAGTCACTGCACATTCTTGCCTCAGAAACATCATAGAACCCATCATCCCCCAATTCCGCCAGCACACCCCCAGCTTTCTGTTCATGGATGTTAATGCTCCACCACATCATGGCAGAATTTGAACTTTTTTTTAACTACACAAAATTGTTGGTACCTTTCCATTACAGTAAGAAAAACCCACAATGGTCTCTGAAATAACTTGAAACTGACAAGTAATAATACATAATTTACAGAGAATTAACGAATGAAAATCAGACATTGCTTTTATTCTGTGGTCCCACAGAACTATTCTAATCAACAAACTAATGAAACTGGCCTGGACAAAAATAATGGTACCTTTTAGAAAAGAAAATAATTTGACTAGAAGGTCAAGTTAAACTAAGGTGTATAATTAGCATCACCGGTGACTAAGCTCAGTTAAGCTTTAAATCAGTCGGTTTGCCTATTTAAAGGGTGAAAAGTAGTTATTGTGCTGTTTGGTATTATGGCGTGTACCACACTGAACATGAATCACAGACAGTGACGGACAGAGTTGTCTCCAGAGATTAGAAAGAAAATTAAAGAGAAGCATGTTAAAGGTGAATGTTGTAAGACCATCTCTTTCTGTGACAACAGTTGCACATATTCAGAGGTTTAAGGTCCATTGGAGTGTAGCCAAACTTCCTGGACGAGGTCCTGAGGAAAATTTATGACAAATTGAAGAGATGGATAATACGAACGGTAACCAAAGCACCCAGAACAGCTTCCAAAGAGATTAGAGGTGAACTCCCAAGGACAAGGTACATCTGTCAGATTGTACCATCCCTTGCTGTTTAAGCCAAAGTGAAAGATGACCGAGGAGAACACCACTGTTGAAGGCAAATCATAAAAAGTGAGACTGGAATTTGCCAAAAAGCATATTGACAAACCACAATGCTTCTGGGAGAATGTCCTTTGGACAGATGAGAGAAAACTGGAGCTTTTACACAGTCACTTCAGCTTGATGTTCACAGACGCAAAAATGAAGCCAAGATGATAACACTGTACCTACTGTGAAACATGATGGTGGTTCAAGTATATGTTCTAGGGCTGCTTTGCTGCATCTGGCACAGGGAGTCTGTGCAGTGTACAATGAAATCTTAAGAATATCACGTCATTCTGGAGCAAAATATGCTGCCCAGGGTCTGGAAGCTTGGTCTCAGTTGCAGGTCTTGGGTCCTCCAACAGGATAATGACCCAAAACACATCGATAAAAACACCCAAGAATGGCTAAGAACAAAACGTTGGACTATTCTGAAGAGGCCTTCTATGAGCCCTAAATCCAATCAAACATCTGTGGAAGGAGCTGAAACATGACATCTGGAGCAGTTTGCTCATGAAAAGTGGGCCAAAATGCCTGTCTACAGATGCAGAAGTCTCATTTAGAGTTGCAGTGATTGCTTAATTGCAGTGATTGTCTCAAAGGTTGTGCAACAAAATATTAAGTTTTACCACATTTCAAAAGCAATGACTGATTTTTATTTGCTAATTCTCAGAAAATGATGTATTATTCCTTTGGTCAGTTTCAAGTTATTTTAGTGACCATTGTGGGTTTTTCTTTCTGTAATGGAAGGGTACCAACAATTTTGTTCATGGGTGTATGTCTATTGGAGAATGGAATGGAATACTTGAGAACTTAATTGATTTCCTGCTGGAGAAATCTGCTTGTTAATAGTTGGATTTGGAGTAAACTACACAATGTACTTATTAACCTTCAGGTTCTCAAAATAAAAACATTTGTGCCTTCTAATGTTTGTGCTTAGAAGTTCAAGACACACCAGGTGTATTTGCCAAGTCATTTTGCAGAGCTATGGACCCACAGGTTTCTCCATTATATTATGTTTTCAGTGTTCTGTAAATAAGAAAGCCGAACCACTTTTTGCCATTAAGCAATATATGTTTGATTGGTGGGGATGTTTAAAGTCTGTTAGTGTCAGGAGTTACTTTTTATGGGGCTGCTGACCTAATGCTTAGCATGCCTTTATGTGACTAGAGAGACACGTCAGTAAGTTGCCTGTTTAATGGAAGTCACACACTAGTCACAGTTACACATTCCATTAAAATTGTTAATAGAAATGTTTCTTGACTTCCCTCCAAAGATGTCCTCTCCTTTCTCTTGTTTCAGTTATGTTAACCATTTATGCTCTTTAAATATATCCACATTTAAAAAAAACCTTTATTTAAAATGTTTATTCACACTAAACACAGAGGACCTCTTGTAGTAGTTGTATTAGCAGGAAGGCATAAAGAAAAAATAATAATTTTCAGAATCATCATACCTTATGATTGTGTATCTTGTCTTGCATTGTGTACTTTTGATATGTTGATGCTTGAAAAATTCAATATACAATCTGTTAATTTTAGGCTGAAATACTTTGCTTTTTTTGTTCAGCTTTTAAAAAAAAATCCCTATTGCACATGCTTTTGTACATAATAAAGCCAAAACAAGCTAAATGATTTCAAATATTCCATCAAACTTTCCTGAAATCTTTTGAATGTCACTTGGATAGCAAAGTCCTGTGTTTCCTTCTCACATATGATTCACATTGCAGTTACCCTTCTGGTTTTGGGTCAGGACCAAATTAGAACATCATAACTAAAAACTGACAGAAAAAGAAAGAAACAAAATTGTTTGTATTACCTGCCACATGTACAATCAGTAATTATGGCTGCAAGTGTACTCTCTCATACTTCAGTATTGCTCAAATTTGAAACACTTTATTTTGGCCACATTTTTATGAGTTCTATTTTATGTATGACTGGACATCTGCTGCATAGTAACATGACAATTCTGGGTGTTTTTCTAACATGTTTTGTTTGTGTATATTTATGCGTTGAACTCTGTTCTCACCATCTGTAGACGCCTCTCTCGTATGTATTGAGGCTTACCATGTTTGTGTATTTGTATTAGGAGGAGGGAAATGGTTTGCTTCTAAGCAATACTGGAGCGCTTGAGAAGCTTGCGTATTAGAATGAGCTGAAATGTGTTCTCTTGGCATTCATATTGCACATCAGTCCTATTTATCCAGAAAGGTTTCCCAGTAAGACACTACCATTTTTCATGGTGTACTTGTCTGCTAATGGGCAGTGGGGAGGAGTACTATTCCTCTGGGGCTAATGAGTTATCAGTGAGGACACAGAGAAATGTGCTCCGTAGTCCAGAAACAGCACTGCAGTGTACTTGGCTATGCTCCGTCTGCTTCTCTCGCTGTTTACCCAGTGAGTTCACTCTGACTGTATGCTCCTCTTTGCGGCTAGTGCCAGTGCACCCGCAGCTGTTACCCCACACACACGCACACCTCAAATGCAGCGAGTGCTGAGCCAAGCGCTGAGCATGCGTCCTCTGTCTCTCTGTGTGGGATGAGCTTTGCTTTGGACTGGATTGATTTTGCTCCTTAGACAGGGCTAATGAGAAGACAGTGAGTGCAGGACCTTTGTCCTTTTTCATATCAGTCTGCAGTCCCAGCGGGTGGAGTGATATGGTGGGTTGTGGCGTGGCATAAATCGTCATTTTTATTTTTATTTTTTGTCCTCTCTTAATAAAGCAAAGGAGTGCTTTGGGGTACTTGATGAGTCAGACCGGATGGAGAAACTGTCTGTAAGAGAATGGGGTGGCGTGTTTGAGCAATTGACCGTAAGCTAATGAGTGTGTGACTCATTAAGACGTGCTCTTTCTGCACACTGTTCACTACACCAAGCAAAGGAAGCGGGACCATCTCTGAGACAGCAACTCAATTAGGCCGTGGCAGAATAGTATCCACAGGGGTCACAGAGCTGGCGTTAAACCTGAGGAACTATTCTACTCCTTAACTGCAAGTTTATGGCCTCATTAAACTGCATTCATTACACATTATTCATCCTTTCAAGCTTGGATCCAGTATATTCAGTGAAATATGGAATGTTTTTAAACACTTGTCATTTAACATAATCTATTTGTAAGGTGATCCCCCTTTCCTGTTGAATCAAATGAACCACAAGGTTTGTGTTAAACCAAGATCTGTAGAGAGCCATTATGAATTAGGCAATGTCCTTGCCTCAACCCTTTTTATTCTCTATCTCCATCCCTCCCCCTCGCTCCCCTCTTCTGTGTCTCACAGCTCGCTGGTCGTGGGAAGAAGGAGAACAAATGCTCGATGAAGGCGGTAGAGGAGATGTTGGAGTCCATGCAGATCACCATGTCCTAAGCCTCAACTCTCTCCTCTTTAGCCTCCGTCACCACAACAGCATGGCAGCTCTCCCTGCGCACTGCAGCACACCACCACCCACAAAGTGGACCACCCCGACCGCCCCCGCCACACTCCTTACTCTATCTCTCTCCGTTTTGTTTTCTAGACTTTCGAGTAGTTGTGCAGCCCTCACGGACCCCTAGACGTTCCACAAATTGGCTTTTATTCCAAATTTGGCACTTCTGAATTCATGTTACAAGGGCTGCACAGTCAGTAAATGAGAACCTACATACACAGGTGTGCTTGGTTTGAAAGTAGATATGTGAGGAATGCTGAGGTTGTCCAATAGTGTTTTGGCAGCAGGAATAGATGACTAATTTAAGATCAAGGACGCTAATGTGAATAGACTGTAAATGATATTTATAGGTGAGGCATGTGTGGCTTCGACTGAAACTCTGCTCACAATGTCCTTTTTAATATGACCAGTGCTCATTCTGGTTACATGTCTAATTAAAAAATTTCATTGTTTGACCAACCCATCTGAGTCTCTGGAATGTCCACATTTACTGAGTAATTGGTTCCATGTAAGACATCTGAGAAGTGTTCACCGCCGCCCTTCTTTCACTCAATATTTTTCTAAAAAAATCTTTGGCAAATCATTTTAAATTTACCAGCTGCTTCCCATGTCTGGCAGATCATCATTTTTCTACACAATGAAGAGAGCAGTGGTTAGGGAGTCTTGGCCCGGCGCTTCCTCGCAACCAACTCTTCATATCAGACCACCCTTGCACCACTGCAACTGCATCTCTGTGATGATAATGGTAATAAAGAGAATAATAATCAACACTGCCATACTCGTATAATTCAACCTCAGCTGACTCTTTCAGGAGAGGCACAGGCAATGTGAAGAGATCTGTTGGAACACTTATGAGGCTCACAAACTCATTAAAAGAAGGCCGGGCCCATGCCCAGTTAGGCTTCCAGACTGACCATCCAACTGGAACTGCTGCTCTTCAGTTACACAAACGCCATCAGGAGAGCTGAGCAGAGCACTGCCAGTAATTAAACCAAAGACACGTCCAATACACAAACCTGGAAGAACTTTCCGTTTCTCCACAGGGAGATGGAGAGTAATGGAGAGATGTTGTGAAAAGTTGCTTTGGTTTGTAATTGTTGAATCTTCTCGTGCCTAAACGAGCCACTCGTTTTCTCACTCACCCATGCAGGGTCAGCTGCTACTTCCATCTCTTTTTGTTTATTAAGTTGCAGCAATTGTCTCATAATTTCACATGCCGGCCGGTGGAAAAGTTGAGTGCTGACTTTATGGCCTCTCATTTTTTTGTCGCAGTAGTGAGCCAGGGTTGTTGTAAAGGGTGCACAAGCGGTGGAAACCCATATACTCGTCAGTTTTAATACTTTGCTCAGTGGATCTGTCTACATTTAATTCTGCTTTCCAGTACCGGAGCAGGGCCAATGAAAGCCCAGGGACCTTTGAGGGGAGACTGACAGAGCGGTTGTTTTTACGGGAACCGCTGAACTCAAGCATGCTTTTTGAAGGGCCATCAAGGTTGTTTGATTTGAGAGAGAATATCATTCTCTTGTGGACTTCATCTCCCAGGCAACCGGGCAGTGAAGAAGGGAATGGCCTCTCTTGTAAAGGTCATTAAATGCTTGTAAGTGGTTTGTAAAAGAACATGTCAATCACATTGATGTGTGAACGATAAATTTAAGCCACCAAATCTTCCTCAATTTAATGCAATAGTGCCATCTATAGACTGGAGCTGGGAGGATAGATCACCCCCCTCCCTCCTTTGTGAGCCCTTTTGAAGGAATGACCTACTGTCTTTACCTGATACAGTGAATGGTCAGAAGTATCTTTAATCACGGTTAAGAATTATATTCTAATATCCTACAATTTGCATGGACTGGTCAATGTCAGGTAATTGAAAATTGCCACAAAAAGTAAAACACTGCAAGACCAGTGTTCAGCATATTTTGGTAGTTTCTCTCCTCACACTCACTAAACCTGTCAATTAACCTGGTGTGGTTGAGCAGAGAAATCAAATGGAGAACTGAGGCAGTAGCAATGATGTTTAGGATAATAGACTATTGATTTATGGTACTGTTTCATCCTGCCTTTATTGTTTTAGGTTGACTCAGCATTATGGTAGTAATCAATTCTAGATATGTAGGTTTTCAGACCTGAATTTTGATTCAATTATGTACAAACCCAATTTCTGGGAAAAGTTTGGGATACAAATCAGAATGTGTGATTTCTTTAACTTGAAAAATATTTCTAGTTTTTGCACTGATCAGCTTGAATGTAATGTTTGTACATATTAAAAATGTAGAATTTAACTGAAGCGTGAACATTTAATAGAATGTTCAAATCATGCTGTGTTGAAATCTTCCACATTAAGCAGGTGAGCTGGTAACAGGTGAGAATGAATGCTAAGTCTCTGCAAGCAAAGATGGGTTGTAACTCGCAACTTTGTGCCAATCCCCTGAGGTTTTTCCATCATCTACAATACATTAATTTGTGAAAAGATTCAGGAATATCTGTTCCTGTAGGACAAGACTGGATAACTTCATACCTTCAGAAGGCTCTGCATGAGAATTGGTCATCCCGTTGTTACAAAATGTAGTCAAATGCTGGAAATATTTGCTTTTTATTTTTATTTATTTAATAGAAGTTCAGGAGATTATACTAATAACACAATTCTGGAAATTGTGATTTGTTAAACCCGAATGCTTGATGCAAGATGTAAACAGCCTTTTCTTTCTTTATCTTAATCTCAGACCCACTATTTAAAAATTAAAAATTCAACTGAACCCATTCCAAAAAGTTGCACCTGCTTATCCTAACCAGGATTGAATATTGAATAACATTTTGTATATGTTATAATGTAATACAAATTTGTATTGCTGGATTGAAATGAAATTGGGCTTATATTTACTCCTCTGGGAATCGTCAAACACCTGTTTTATTTTCTAATGTACTGTGGGGATATTTTTTTGATGCACTTTACTTGTGCTGGTGGCAAGATCCCAGCAAAGTCTTTAAGTAGTGTTATGTCTCCGACTCGGGCATTGTCCGGTCATTTTGTCACCTCTGAATAATTTTGCTATTATTTATCTAAATAAATTTCCAGGTGAGATGACATGGCTTTGTTACAAATGCAAAGCGAATTCATCAGAAGCAGGTGATTGGTAGGATCCATGGAATGTCTGCTGTGTCTTCTACATTTATGCCCATGCGGATTCTCCCGCATTATTAATCATGGGTAACCTGTATCTCCTCACAATACAGTTTTTAAAGAAGGAATAAAAAACACCACAGCAAGAGCAGAGGGAATCACTTTGGTCCAAGAAGTTAAGACCAAAATGAAAAAAAAAATCCAGTGATTCAAACCGTATGCAGTTGGTGCATCTCTGGCTGCTTTAGGAAAGGTTCTAGAAGTGCTGTTGATGGATCACCTATTATTTATTTAACCATACACCCAGAAACCATTCATGTTTCTTTGAGACACAGAAGATCCGTATTTGACCTCCTGAAGCTATGGTTCATAAAGTGGGGTCTTTGACCATTTTTCTAGAGGGTCCCTGTTTTATTGGCTGTCATCCAAATTAAAAAATTTGGTGTGAATATCTCTGTATTTTGGCCACACCCCTTAATTGGCACTTAAATTGGTGAAGGATGGTCTTTAGTACAGATAATGGTGAGTGTATCACAATATTTAATATTTCTTAGCTGCTACAGATGAGTTGTTTTTTAAATACTTTTCATTATAATATTTTTTATGATTCAATACTTTTTGTTCAACTTTTTAAGATTTTTATAGGCTGCCAGTGCTGAAGACATTTGCAGACAATTTGTTATATGCTCAGAAAAGCAAAAAAGCATATTGGTGCATATTTTATTGCAAAAGCAATAAAACATCACCATATTGCCCACCCCTTACTTAAATACTAAATCATCTCCTTATTCTAACTAGGTATCCACCACAGACCATTATTTTAACAGCTACGTATTTGGCTAATGCATCCAACATATGAGACTTCGGAGTGTGGGTCCATGGAATGGTTTCATATTGGAAGGGGTTCCTGGATGAAGATAGATTGTGAGCCCATGTTTAATACCTTTTTGATTAAGTGGTGTCTGTATATTTATTTGTTTTTCTTTTTTCATTCAGAAGATTATCCAGGGTACAGTTGTGTAGCATCTATAGCATTTATAAATTGTATAGCTTGAGATCCAGCTTTAGGTGGGAGTGAGTGTTCACTCTATCTTCTATGACATTATCATGTGAATGTGTTCATCGTTCCTAACACTATTTAT
>JBBIGC010000007.1:16943308-16981777 GCA_037576955.1 Lepidarchus adonis | reverse complement strand
TATTCAGACCCCCTTAAAATGTTCACTCTGTTATATTGCAGCCATTTGCTAAAATCATTCAAGTTCTTTATTTCCCCCATTAATGCACACACAGCACCCCACAGTGACAGAAAAACACAGAATTTAAAAAAGAAAAACTTATATTACATGGTCCTAAGTATTCACACCCTTTGCTCAGTATTTAGTAGAAGCATCAACTGCAACCAGTCGTCCTGTCCCTGCAGCTGAAAAACACAGCATGATGCTGCCACCACCCTGCTTCACTGCTGGTAGTGTATTGGACAGGTGATGAGCAGTGCCTGGTTTTCTCCACACATACTACTTAGAATTAAGGCCAAAAAATTTCTATCTTGCTCTCATCAAATCAGAGAATCTTATTTCTCACCATCTTGGTTTCCTTCAGGTGTTTTTTTTTTTTAGCAGACTTCATGTGGGCTTTCATGTGTCTTGCACTGAGGAGAGGCTTCCGTTGGGCTGCTCTGCCATAAAGACTGGTGGAGGGCTGCAGTGATGTTTGACTTACTACAACTTTCTCCCATTTCCTCACTACATTTCTGGAGCTCAGCCACAGTGATCTTTGGGTTCTTCTTTACCTTTCTCACCAAGGCTCTTCTCCCCCGATTGTTCAGTTTCGCCAGACAGTCAGCTCTAGGAAGGGTTCTGGTCGTCCCAAATGTCTTCCATTTAAGGATAATGGAGGCCACTGTGCTCTTAGGAACCTTAAGTGCAGCAGAAATGTTTTTGTAACTATGGCCAGATCTGTGCCTTGTCACAATAGTCTCTGAACTCTTCAGGCAGTTTCTTTGACCTCATGATTCTCATTTGCTCTGACATGCACTGTGAGCTGTAAAGTCTTATATAGACAGGTGTGTGGCATTCCTAATCAAGTCCTATCAGTTAATCAAACACAGCTGGACTCAAATGAAGGTGTAGAACCATCTAAAGGATGATCAGAATAAATGGACAGCAACCGAGTTAAATATGAGTGTCACAGCAAAGTGTCTGAATACTTAGCCCCATGTGATATTTCAGTTTTCTTATTTAATAAATCTGCAAAAATGTCAACAATTCTGTGTTTTTCTGTCAATATGAGGTGCTGTGTGTACGTTAATGAGGCAAAAATGAACTTGAATAACTTTAGCAAATGGCTGCAATATTACAAAGAGTGAAAATATTAAGGGGGTCTGAATACTTTTTGTATCCACTGTGTGTGTGTGTGTGTGTGTGTGTATATATATATATATATATATATATATATAATATTCCAGATTCCTGCACTTCAAAGCTTTCAAGTTATAAAATATAGAATCATATCGAATATGCACCCGCAACATAAATGTTTTTTATTATTAAAAGCAAATATTGCAAACGTTTAAAGAGTAAGGCACATAAACACTTAGTGATTGATGTTCACAGCATGCAACAGAAATGGGAACAAGAAACTCACTATAATTCTTGTTTACAACCACAAGTAAGACTTCAATCATATGCATTGAAAATGTAATTTTTTGTGGCTTCGTGGATGAACAGGATTGCATCCAATGTCTGAATTGAGCTCACGAGCAGCTCAGCAATCATCCATGAAGTTGTCTTGTCAGGCAAACTGCTGTGGGACTTCAGCAGCTCTACTGTGGTCTGTCTCTCTGTCTTTGCTGTTTGACTCTCAGGAGAAGCTTCACAGGTCTTCCAACAATTATGCATTTCTTGAGGTTCATTCAGAGATCTTCATACTCTTGTTTGTAAGAAGACAAGTAAAGTATTCCTTCTGTCTTTTCTACCCACTATTGACTTGGCTTGTAATACTTGTTTTATACTAGCCTAAGATTTCCGGGCAATGTGTGTGGTTTTGCTTCGATACTGTGGAATAATAGTTAGGTTTATCATTAAATGCTTTGAAAGTAATATGTTCTGCTGCTTCTCTCATCCTTCATGCTTAGAAATATGTGCTAACTTTGTTTAACAATATCTCATTGTCTTGTAGACTCTGCTGTTCCTGAGTGAAATGCATGGTTTCCAGGAACATTGTGTTTTTATAAGTAATGATCCCCAAAGAAAAGAACCAGCCACGAAAAACACCCTACAAGTTTTAGAACAAAACTTGTCTTGTGAGGTTACCCCTCATTTACTGTACTGTCCAAGCATTTATGCAATACCGGAGCATATTAACTACTGGATAAGATTGTTATTTCCAGGCCTAACTGATTTTGAAGGGCTATTGAAAGAGGCAGTTTTCTGCTCTATGAAAGACAGATATGCATTGCTCTTAAAATGCAAACAAGATTGCACTGTACTTAATATTTTTTCATAAAATGTTTTGAGAGATCACACTGCCTAGGTTTTACTACAACTTTGGAATCTGATTTTAAAAAAATGCATTTTAGTCAATGGTGTACTTGAATGAGCATTTGTATTGTAATCTCATTGTTTAAACACATTAAACATGTATTAGATCAAAGTAGACCACTCAACTTGCATAACACAACCCAAAATGACAAATTACACATCAAGCTGTAACCTCAAACAGACAGTAGTTAAGTCATATTGTTATAATATGATGCAAATAAAAATTCAAGAGCACATTCCAGTTTTGAGTTTGGTTTGCAAGTGATTCAACACTGAGCACACCCTTCACATTTTTGTAAATATTTTATTATATCTTTTAATGGGACAACACTGAAGATATGACACTTTGAAACAAAGTAGTCAGTGTACAGCTTGTATAGCTGTGTAAATTTGCTGGCCACTGAACATAATTTAACACACGGCCATTATGTCATGTCTAAACCACTGACAATAAAAGTGAGTACACCCCTACGTGAAAATGTATTGCCATTTTTCCTTCCTGGTGTGATGTAACTTCTTTTAGTGTTATAAGGTCTCAAGTGTGAATGGGGAAGTTGGTGAGATGGTGTGTTAAATTTGATTATATTGCTCTTACATGTTCTCATACTGGTCACTTGAAGTTCAACATGCTGCCTCATGCTAAAGAACAAAGAATTGTTGCTCTACAAAAAGATGACCTAGGCCATAAGAAGATTGCTGACACCCTGAAACTGACCTGCTGCACAGTGGCCAAGACCATAAAGCAGTTTAACATGACCAGTTTTGAGTGCATGTGCTCATATCTAGAGGTTGTCTTTTGAAAATAGATACATGAGGTTGAAGGTGTAGGGGGTCAGCCTGTCACTGCTCAGACCATATTCTGCAAACTGCATCAAATTGGTCTGCATGGTTGTCATCCCAGAAGGAAGCCTCTTCTAAAGGTGATAAACAAGAATGCTTGCAGTTTGTGGAAGATAAGCAGATTAACAACATTTATTAATGGAACCATGTCCTGTGGTCTGATGAGACCAAGATAAACTGTCAAAACTGTAAAACAGTCAAGCATGTGTTGCGGCAAACAGGTGAGGAGCAAGTGTGTCTTGCCTACAGTCAAGCATGGTGGTGGGAGTGTCATGGTTTGGGGCTGCATGAGTGCTCCCCTCACTGGGAAGCTATAAATTATTGAAGGAACACTGAATGCCAACATGTTCATACTGAAGCAGAGCATGATCATGTCCTTTCAGAAACTGGGTCACAGGGCAGTATTCCAATATGATAATGACCCCAAACATGCCTCTAACACACTGCCTTGCTTAAGAAACTGAGGGTAAAGGTGCTGGATTGGCCATCTGTGGGGCATCCTGAAATGGAAAGTTTTAATATCCACCAACTCCATGATGTTATCATGGAGGAGTGGAAGAAGATTCCAGTGGCAACCTGTGAAGCTCTAGTGAACTTCATGGCCACACAAATATTGAAACTTTGGGCACAATTTGGACATTTCCACTTATACTCACTTTTGTTGTTGTTTTTTTGTTACATTGTATCAACATGTCATATCTTCAGTGTTTCCCATTAAAAGATATAATAAACTATTTACAAAAATGTAAGGGGTGCACTCACTCTTGTTAGATACTGTAGTGATTTTGATTTCACCTCTGATATACAGTTGTGTAAGTTTACATACCCTGACAGAATTTATGATTTATGAGAGAATATGAATGATGTCACACAAACTTTTCTTTCACTCATGGTTAGTGTTTGGCTGAAGCCATTTATTGTCAAACAACTGTGTTTACTCTTTTAAAATCATAATCACAACACAAACTACCCAAATGACCCTGATCTAAAGTTTACATACCCCAGTTCTTAATGCAGTGTATTTATTACCCCTTTAACATCAATGATCACTTGAAGTCTTTTGTGGTAGTTGTGGATGAGGCTCTTTATCTTCTCAGATGGTGATGCTGCCCATTCTTGCTGCAAAAAGCCTCCAGTTCCTGTACAATCTTGGGCTGTCTTGTATGAGCTGCATATTTGAGGTCTCCTCAGAGTGGCTCAATGATATTGAGCTCAGGAGATTGAGATGGCCACTCCAGAACCTTCACTTTATTTTGATTTACCCAATGACAGGTCCACTTGGCCTTTTGTTTTGGATCATTGTCATGTTGGAATGTCCAAGTAAGTCCCATGTGCAGTTTCCGGGCTGATGAGTGCACATTTTCCACCAGTATTTTTTGATAACCTGCTGCATTCATCTTGCCATCAGTTCTGACCAAATTTCTTGTGCCTTTGTAGCTCACATTTCCCCAAAACATCAGCGATCCACCACCATGTTTCACAGTAGGAATGGTGTACCTTTCATCATAGGCCTTGTTGACTCCTATCCAAATGTTTGACATTTGACAAGTGTTTATGGTTATGGCCAAAAAGTTACATTTTAGTCTCATCACTCCAAATGACTTTGTGCCAGAAAGTTTGAGGCTTTTCTCTGCGCTGTTTGGAATATTGTAAGTGAGATACATTGTGACATTTGCGTAGTAATGGATTTCTTCCGGCAATTCAACTATGTAGCCCACCTTTCTTCAAGTGTCTCCTTATTGTGCATCTTGAAACAGCCACACCACATTATTTCAGAGACCTGTATTTCACCTGAAGTTATTGGTGGGCTTTTCTTTGCATCCCAAGTTATTTTGCTGGCAGTTGTGACTGAAATTTTAGTTGGTCTACCTAACTGTGGTTTGGTTTCAGCAGAACATCTTAATTCAACTTCTTAATTAGAGTTTTAACATGGCTGATTGGCTTTCTCAATTCCATTTATATTTTCTTATATCCTTTTCCTGTTTTATAGAATACCCTTTCCTGCAGATCTTTTGACAATTCCTTTGCTTTCCCCAAGACTTGGAATCCAAAAAACATCAGTGCAGCACTGGATGAAAGATGCAAGGGTTTGTCAGGAGTCCAAAAACTCATTGACCTTTTATACACACCTACTTATTACAAGCAAACAGATCACAGGTGAAGGTGGTTCCTTTAATAGCCATTCAAACCCGTTTGTGTATGTAAACTTTTGATCAGGGTCATTTGGGTAGTTTCTGTTGTGATTTTGATTAAAAAAAAGTAAAGCATGAGTAAAAAAGGTTTTTGTGTTGTAAATGTAATGTAAATGTGTTATTCTAATGTGTTATTCTATTCTAATGTGATATTCTAATTATTATTTCTAATGATTCCTGTCTGTTTGATTTTATTTCTGAGAACAAACCCTCATTGTTATGAGCGTTGACTCTGACGAACCTAAATTAACTGAATACTATCAAAACCTTTAATTGGAATAAACTTAAAGGTCTGTGAAGTTCAAAGTACAGCATTGTCATCATTTTGTCTGAAGGAAGGCAACTGATATGTGCTCATTTGTTTTTCAGCCAGTTTCCATACTTGTGTTATGTTATGTTAAAGCACTCAGTAATGGCATCATTGTAATGATGGTGAAGTTTAAAAACTGGCCAGCAAGCAGCACCCCATCCACTTCCTCTGTCACAGCCCATGACATATGTCAGATCAGAGGAAGGGAAGGAGAAGCACACTCCAGGCTTCAATACACTGTTGTTTTTCCACCCCAAACCCACATAACCACAAATCCCCTCACAGATCTTCTTCTGGGCCTAAAGGCATGCAGCATGCCCCACACAAGGCCTTAACTTGGCCACTGATTAAGGTTCCTGGGTGAACATTGCTGCTAACCACAGAGAGATATTTTATACCCATAGGATGAATACAAATTTGAGATGGAGGGGAAAAAATGAGAGCGGAAAAGCTGTATGTTCGTTTGAGAAACGCACTCAAAATGAATGATTCCAAGGTTTCATTGGATGGTTTTCTGAAAAAGTAAGGTGTTGAAGTGTGGAGGGCCTTTTTAAAGTTTGGTGTACCCAAGGCACAACATAACAGTGGTTCTACACCAATGAAGGGCTTTTCCTAGAACTATACATCCTTTCTTTTTAGAAGGCTTGTGTAGGACTTTTTGATTGGTACTCAGGTTGAAGCATGTTCTGCAATGCTGAGATCTGAATTTATGTCACTCATCAGCTCTGCATTTCTCTTCACAAATTAAATGTTCTCATAATTTCTTTTGTTGTTAATCTGTGAACAGCAGTAACAAGGACACGTGTAGATCACACTTGCCCTCCTGCTTCTCCTGTCCTGGCTATGACTTGTCTCATCAACCCAAAGTATAAAATTCATCATATTCAAATAACAAAATCTTTAATAACCTTTATTATATAACTGATTTCCAGCTAATGATCTGTAACATATATATATTCAATACAATGGCACTACTGACACTGTTCAGTTGCAACATTGTCAGTTTGATCATCCCAAAAATAGTACCAAGTGAATAACACTTTTACATCAATTTAAATGTTCTAAAGGGAACCTTACTGTATTCTATGGACATTCTGATGTGTCTCCATACTTTTAGACACCTTTCTTCTAAAAAACAACAGCTACAAAATGAAGTTGTTTGTGAGATGACTTAATTTCACAAAGAAACTTGATATGCACAAGTTTATGCGTGTGCTTGTGTTCATGTGTGTGCATGCACGTTCTTTTCAGCACTTAAACTAACAACAGTATTATTGATGGCCTCCATATGTGCCGAAGATAACTGTGGATGCGCATGGTTTGATTTACCAGTGTGCTGTTTAGTTTTCCTTGTGGAAAAGGTTTAGTGTGTCCACAGAATTGGATGTAATTGGCCACTGCTAATTTAAAAAAATGATAATTGAGAGACAGGGAAGGATTTAAGCAACCCCAAGGATACGATCTAAAGAGTCCTAGCTCATTCGCCCCCTTTCTTTTTTGTTTGATTTTGCTGCCCTGAAGCAGATTCCCCTGCACATCTGTAGGGCATACAGCGTTCAGGGTGACAGGCCGGTCACTGTGCTGCAGGCCTGTGCTCGCACACATGTTTTTAGGGTAAGCAAAGGCAGTAGTGTGATACAACCCATTATGATATTGTGGACAGGTAACAGCTCAGCATTGTTGTCTTATATGTAATACTGTGTAAGGACAGCTCTGTGCATGGGTTTTCCTTTCAGGCATCTTCTTTGAAAATAAATGTTCCACATAATGCACATTTTAAAACAACTTTTTTTTTTTTAAATTAAAATACAATATTCAGCTCAGTACTAAAAATAAAAGTGTCAAACAGTGTTGCTTGAAAAGAACCATTTTTGATTATCTAAGGATCTTCAAGAATCATTTTTGTAAATGACTGATAAATGTGCAGAAAGCCTAAACATAATGAGAGGTTCTATACCAATGAAAACTTTTTTTCTCCCCCTAGAACACTAGAACCAAACAGTGAACCTTTAAAGAACCTTGTATTTTAAGAGAATACCTTTCCTGTGTGCTTTCTCTCTGTCTTGCCTCTTAGTTTTTCTGGCCACAGTTTGCAGCAATGGGGTTGTACCAAAGTGAGCCAGACGTTGTTTCCGTGGAGCTGTGAGCTCAACAGAGTAATGCTAAAATATTGTTGCGGCGAACACACTGCGGCTTTTCCTCTCCCTAAATAGTTGGCAGGCGGCAGAGGCTACCATCTGCTTGTGGGGAGGGAGAAATGGCAGAGGGGCGACCACAAAAAGCCTAGGTAATAGTGATGGGTTCCACCAAGTCTCTATCTCCCTCCACAGTCATCAACAACACGTGGCCAACTGCAGAAATTACTGTCACAATTACCCCCTTAGCTGGGCTAAATACCATCTCAAACAGACATGCCCAGTTCCTTTCTCTTGCTGTCTCACTTTTGCTATTTTGGCATTTTTTGGACTTTACTAAGCAATAATTGTTTTTGTAAGGATTTGCCAGAGAGAAAGCCACAGCTGAATAAGTTTTATGTTGGGTAAACAGAAAAATAAACTTGAGAAGTGCCAATGCTTAGACACTGAATATTTCTGGCTGCATTTTATGCAATTCAAAAGATAAATATGCCATTTCACAAATACACTGGAATGTCTCGTTTTCTATTAACTTTAACAGAGAGAGTGATGGTTATTCATACTGCTGTTCACACTTTATTTTCATTAAAAATATAGGTTTTATGTTTTTTCTTTTTTATAGACATAGCCTATACAGATTTGTTAACTATGTGAAAAGATTTTGTTTGTAAATCATTGTAATCATTGATCTAGAAAAAAAATAATATTTGAGTTTAAGTACTTTGAAGTGCTTAAAATATAAACCATTTAAGTTCATCACAAATTCAAATAAAACTACTACTATTATTATTATTATTATTATTATTATTTACATGCATTGTTTTATTATATTATTTTACCTGACTGACAAACTTTTGGGTAGACTTTGTAATTAGCCTGGCAATGGAAGATCTCATAATGGCATTGATTTGAGAGTTAGCTTCTGGAGCTAGCATGTTACTGGTGCCAGTTTATTTTAGTTTTAGCAGTGGTTACTTAATAAACGTTATGATGTACAGAACTTAAATGAAAGAAGCATATTGTTTGCTAACAATAAATAACTTTGTTGGCAAGAACAATGTGGTTAATATAGACATGCAACTGGACTGGAATTTTTTTTTTTTCTCATGAACTCGCTATTCCCATATGCATCATCACTGTTTTTCAGAGACTTTTTGCTATTCACTATGCTTTCAGTACTTACAGTGATCAGCCTTAGCATAATACTTTCTGCCTAATATAGTGTGGCTGCTGTTCATGTCACCACAACCTGATCTGTCCTCCAGCCATCACAGTTTGGCCTTTGTCAGTGTCACTTAGATCCTTACATTAGTCTATTTTTCTTCTTCCAACATATCTGCTATAAGACCTGACTGTGTACATGCTGCTCGACACATTCCACATCTCTGACAAAATAATCAACATTGTTTATCTAATACAATTGTATTAGGGTTGAACAATTTAAGGCATAATATGGTAAATTGCTTGACCTTTTTTTTGCAAATTGGGCATGCAGATTTGCATTATTACGTTTTTAAACTAAGTTCTACTAATGATATCTGTATGCAGAATTACTACAAGAAAATACAGTGTCTTATTTAATTCTAGGCACTCAAAGGGCACATATCTATTGTAAAATGTCTACTAGTACATTGTCTTTCACATGAAATAATTGTAATAAATGTACAATAAAGTAAATAGTACAATACATGGGGGCACTTGTGAGAACTATAGAATAATGTTTGTGATGCTTACTGTGATTGCAGTGGCATTTCTGCTGAATAGGAATTACTAGAATAGTAATATTGGGATAATGTGGGTGAAACCCTTACAATGGAGAGCGATTAAATGTCCATTTTTACTGGATTAGTGTGACAATTCCACTTATTTCCTAAATCTATTATGCATTATCTGGTACTTCAGTGGTGCTTGAATGTTTGTGAACCCTTGAACTATTTTCTGTATTTTGTTATTAGTGTGAACAAAAACATCATCCATTAAACAAGACCTAAATGTAGATGAAGAAAACCTATTTATATTTAACAAAAATTATTATATTTGGTCATGTGCTTATTGAAACAATGGTCCAATAACATCTATGTGACAAAAGTAAGTGAATCCATAGGATTAATTTAGGAAATAACCAATTCAACTCAACTCAATCCAACTTAACTTCTATGGTCAATTTGAGGCATGAAGAGCAGTGTTGCAAAAACACAGAAACTAAATGGAATAATAAAAATAAATAAATAAATAAACAAACAAACAAAAAATATGATAGAAAAAATAAATAATAATATAAGATATGTAAAAAGAAAATATATAGTGAAAATCCATCAGCAGTAGCAATATTAGTATGAAACACAGTAAGTCATGGTAATAAATTACGCACTGCATTTACATGAGAAAGGTAGGATGCAGATCATGAGCATAGGCCATTTGCAAGTGAATTGTCTGTAGGTGGGGGGTAGAGAGGAGAACGATGGGCAGTGGGGAATGAGGGTGTGGTTGTGTCACATATGTGGTTATATCTGTGGCGTACAACAACTCCTCAGGATCACCTCAGTGTTGGAGGCAAGCCTGAGCTTTCTATCAAAGCTAGTACCCAGGTACAGTATCTGTACTCCTCCACAGGCTCCCATCGATTGTGCTGTTGTCTGCTGCTGCTAGTTCCCTCTGCTTGTTGGAAAGGTCACCAACCTCTCTTTTGTCTGCTTATTTCATGAACACGGTTCTAGTAAAGACTGATTTTACCTCCGGCACATTTGTAGAAGTGAATTTTGTTCATGCAACTTTTGCTTTAAAACATCTTGAGTCTGTTAGGATACCTCTCTAGCAACTTTGCCCATTTACATTGAGTAATATTTGTAATATTTGCCCGCTCTTTTTTACAGAACTGTGTTGTGTTGTTGTCTTATTGAGGGTAGCAGGTTTTTCTCAAGAATTTGACAGTAGTTAGCCCCACTTTTCCTTCTACCCTAATGAGAGCTCCAGACAGAGAAACACCCCAGCAACAGGATGCTGCCACCTCCATGCTTTACTGTTTTACTGTATGGTATGGTGTGTTGCATGGTGAGCTGTCTTGGATTTCCACCAGGTGTTCCATTTGGTATTAAGGCCAAATAGTTAAATTTTTTCTCACATGTGTAGTTGCCGTTATTGATGCACAAAAAGGTCATACCAAATAATGAGACTATGAATAGCTTACTTTTGCCACAAGTTGTTATTGGAATATCATTAAACACATGAACAAATGCCATTTTTTGGTTTATTTGTTGTTTTTTATCTTAAAATTCACATTGTATCCATGTCTTCTTCTGTTGGAAAAAGAGTCTAAGAGAGTGAGCGAATACCTTCATGTCGTGCCCAGCTATTATACCTGAAAAGGTCAAAACTTCTCCATCTCTTACATTTGAATTACAAATTCAATGAATTAAAGTAAAAACCTGGATTCCTGTATATGTGAAGCAAGCTCCATATGGTCTCTTTGGTTTTGAAGAGTGCCAAAGCATTTTTGGACTTTGGGAGTGTGGAGCTTTGATGCCTTTTACTATGAGAGTGGAGAGAGGGTAGTGGCTTGCTACTCTCAGGAAGCTCAACCCTGTTACATGCAAACTGGGGTAAGATCAACTACTTACTCTGGCCCAGCGTGAAACAGAGTCAGACGAGATTAATGAGCTCAGCTCCATAACCAAGAATGTCCTGCCATTTTTCACCTCTGACAGACCAAACACTAGCATTTTTCGCATTGCTTCTCTTAATACCTGCCACTCTGTGGCAACCTACGCACCGAACGTTTACAATAGTGTTGACTTCTATGGGTGTGTGGTCATTTTGTTTATTTATTTATTTGTTTATTATTATTATGGACTGATGTGCACTTTGCCATGGTACTAGGTGGATTGAAATTCTCAAGGTTCATGTGCAAAAATGGACATGATCTGTGCTGTTTATATGATATTCCCTACCATGTTTGATTGATCTGTGGCGCTTTATAAATTCTAACATCGTGCCATTTTGGCTGGCTTTCTGCAACCATTTCTTTCTGAAGTCAAGGCTTGACTTTAAGGAGGTGGTGCTACTGTCAATCAAATGTCTAACCAGCGATGTGGACAGCCAAGTCCTTGTGATGAATGAGTGCAAGAGCCATCTATTTGCTCTAGAAGCTTTATCAAAGTGAAAGCCAACTTCAGCTGTGTCTCTGCAAAGAGACCCTAAACATGTGAGAGTCACATTGTAACCGTGCTGTAATAATGACATTATAAAAATAATTAGTTTTTATTGTTTTTTTAATATACATTATAAAGACCAAGGCAATCCTGGTTTAAAGAATCATTAAGCTTTAAAATTTGATGCTGAAGTTACAATTCCAGTGTACAAACCACAAATTGCATATACCCAAGGGCTCTTTGGTTCAATGGTAAGACCGGAGAAAATGTCAGCACTTGTAATAGTCATCGCTGTCCTAGTTTCATTTCACATAATGACTGGCATAGAAACAAAAGGCAGTGTAGATTGATACTAATATCAAGATGGCATGCTTTGACCATCTGGCTTTGACAAAAAGCTTCATGGCATTTTAGATCAGCGTTTTACTCCATGATGGGCTCAATCTAACTGTGATTACCCAAAAACTTTTATGCATAAGTTGGAGTAATAGAGATAATGGTTTTAAAGGTATTTTCTGGAAGGTTTGTGTAAATTTACATAAGCTGGTGTTTTCTAATGGTAGGTGGTTGGTATTGTATACCTGCTGGAGTCACATGCATAAAAACCTTACATATACATATACAAAAGTGAGTACACCCCTCACATATTTGTCAATATTTTATTATATATTTTCATGGGATAACACTGAAGATATGACACTTTGATTAAATGTAAAGTAGTACATTTAGTAACAGTGTGAATTTACTGTCCACTGAAAGTAACTCAGCACACAGCCATTAATGTCTAAACTGCAATGTCTAAACCAACAAAAGTGAGTACACTCCTAAGTGAAAATTTCCCATTAGCCATTTTCACCCCCAGTGTCAAATGACTTGTTAGTGTTACAAGGTCTTAGATGTGAATAGGTAGTAGGTGTGTTAAATTTGAAGTTATTGCTCTCACACTGGTCCATCTCCATTCCACACTGGGAGTTTTGGGGTGCTTTGTGTGAACTCTCCTGGCGCGGGCACACCGTGGATACTGGGTCTTCTGTGTCTAAAGCAGCCTTTTATGTTGACCTATTTTTTAAATGACCATTTTCATAGAAATGTAAACTAAACCTAATTTCAAGAATGTGTACTTCAACTTTTCAACTGTTTTGTGTGCATGTGCGTGTGTGCATCCGTGTCTGCGTGTGTGTTGATATTCACGTTTCCATCATACATCTAATCTTTATATACAGTTGAGGCCAAAATTATTAGCCCCCCTTATGAAATTAAACAACACTCTTGATTTCTATATAAAAAATAAACAATGTCCACTAAGTTTAATTAGGATATTTTATTGATACAACAAGTTGAAACAAGTTAGAAAATTAATAATCCAAAATTATTAGCCCCCTGGCCATTAATAGTTAATAGTGTACCCTTTCTGAGACACAACTGACAAAAATTTCTTATAGTAGTTCTTTACTAGGTTGGCACAGGTCTCCTGGGGGATTGGCCCATTCTTGCAAATTTTTCTAGATGATCCAAATTGCATGGTTTCCGAGCATGGACATTCACTTTGAGCACCAGCCACAGATTCTCAATAGGATTGAGGTCTGGGCTCTGTGCAGGCCACTCCTGGATCTTAGTTTTGGTATCCTTGAGGAACTGTTGGACTAATTTTGATGTATGCTTTGGGTCATTGTCTTGTTGGAAGACTCAACAATGATCTAAGCCTAGACTACGAGCAGATTTCTGCATATTCTCCCTCAAAATGTCATTATAATTTTATTTTTTTTATGATGCCATGCATCCAAACAATGCTTCCTGTGCCTGAGGCTTGCGAAACCAAGCCCCACAGCTTGATGCTCCCGCAACCATGTTTAACAGTGGAAACTGTGTTTCTAGGGTTGAAGGCCTTTCCCTTTTTTTGCCAAACATAAGCAATATCCATGTGTTCAAGCAATTCCAGTTTAGTCTCATCAAACCAAAGCACAAACTTCTAAAACTCATCTTTACCTTTAAATGTTCAAGGGTAAACCTCAGTCAGGCTGTAATGTGCTGCTATTTGAGGGGCTAAAATGGTTCTTTTGTTACGATGGCCCTGAAGCCCACCACGATGAAGAGCCCTCACAACTGTGTTCCTTGAAACATCAACTCCAGAAGAGGCCAGGTGAGCAACAATCGTCTTGGCAGGTGTCTGGGGCTCCTTGCTGATATCTCTGACTATTTTCCTCTCCAGAGTTGTTGAAATCTTGCGCTTACGGCCACGGCCAGGTTTGTTCCTTAAAGAATTTGTCTCCTTGTACTTGGCAATGATGAAATGTACAGCAGTTCTGGAGACTGTGAATCGCTTGGACATGGCAGTGTAGCCTTACCCCTTATCATGAGCTTCTAATATCTTCTTTCTGAGCTCCAGATTGATTTCCTTTGTCTTTGGCATGGTGACTAACAGTCGTCCCTCTCATGTGTTCAAGTGCCCTGCTCCTTGGAGTCTTTTTATGTTGATTGAATGTTGATAGAAAGCCAATTAACTGCACAGGTGTGGTTTCAAAGCTGATTGGGTGTTTAGAAAGCAAACTTTCCCATGGGGCTAATAATTTTGACCACCCAATTTCTTTTACTATTTTTGATATAAAGCAAGCTTAAAATTTTATTTTATATTATAAAATGAAACAAAAGATACTAAATAGCACTGGTGAATGTTTGATTATATCAAGTTTATATCAATCAATTCCCAAACACTGGGAAGAAGTTTAGAAAATGTTCCATAATTCCTGGGGGGCTAATAATTTTGGAGGAGGTCCCTGTGGATGAGTGAGAAGGTAGACCAGGGATAGTAAATACTGTAGATGACAGATCTGTAGAAAGCAGATAGGTCACTCAGGGTCAATTGTGGTTCCTAGAGTTGTTGGCGCTGTGTGAGAGGTGCAGAGTGCAGGATCAGGTCATTAGCGCCGGCAGCGCTCTTAATACTGCACAATGTTGGGAGGTGAGAGAGTATGAAGCACAGGACACATGGCTTAATGCCTGGAAACAAACCAGAGATGAGCTGCCTGGGGAAATACATGTGTGCTTTGCTTCCATCATGCTCATTTCTCTTTCATTGTTACCTTTCCTCCATTTGTCTTTGTCCCTCTTCACACCAATGTTTCAACTGTTTCCTCTCTGTTTGTGGGGTTATTTTGTCTTAACTCAGAATCCATTGCAATTAAAATGATGACAGTTATGTAGAATAGGGTGGTTGAAAAAGGCAACTTAATATTTGAATAACATATTTAAAAACTGCCTTTTATTTTGATCACTGTATATCTTTATACAAATACAGTTGTAAGATCGCAGGACAAACATAGTTTCATTCATCATTTTGGTTACATGTTCCCTTGCCTTAAAAACAGCATCAGATTAAAAACTGGGATTGACAGTCTGATCATTGTGCTGCTCAGTCAAAGTATCCAGAATTGCATCGTGTCTTTAAACAAGTAGCTTACAGTTGCTGTTCTGGAATGTGTGAGGGTAAAAATTGACAATAGGACAAGGGGAATTATGTGTATATTTATTAAACATTAACATATTTTCCAAACTCTGACCTTCTGCACAAAACATATCGACCCAAATCCTGGCTTTATCCATGACTCTAAACCAAACCTAAGTGAGTTTTTACTACATTGATTATAAACTATCATCGAATTTATAGGGAACCACACAGATAAATGGAGAACACTGTTTTAATTGGTCACATATTGCTAATATCCCTTAATTTTATTTATTTTAATAAGTCATCATTTCAGCCTACGGTTCATCTGTTGAACCTTATTCAAGTGAACTTGTAGACCTCTTTTCTTCATTCTTTTCAAGCCAGCAAATTTACTAGCCAGTGCATATCACTTCAAAAAACATACCACATATTCTGCTTCTCAAGGAGGGTTATACTGCTGGCCTTTGCAAGCCTACAAAAAAGCCAACCATTAATTTGTTTACTTTCAACAGAGCTTTTTTTTTCTTTTTGTTTCAGTGCTCCTGCACCAGGCAGGAGTGAAGAAAGGATGGGGTTAGCCGTCCTCAGTGACTCCCAGGGAGGCACGAAAAGGCCTACATTTGTATAGTCATGTGACTAAATAATAGCACTGTACAAAACTGTGCATAGATCATCTTTTCATATTTGAGTGAATTTGTCATATTGCAACCATATCATTATGTTACTCTAGTCAATGCTTCTTCTGAAGGATATATTAGATGGTCAGTTTATACAAGGTTGTATGTGTTATTTATGTGGCAAAGAAAAGCATGAGTTTGTCTCCACTGACCTACATATACATCAACATATTCAACAATCCATTGATCAGCATGGCCCTCAAATGATTGATCCTTGACTTGCTGATTTCTTATACCAGATGGGGTATTTTCTCCACACCACAATCATTTACATATTTGTGCTCAGAGAGAGCAGTAGTTCTTGCAGGCCAGAAAGGAATGACAGGTTGCAGTTAAATCCCAAAGGGGGCTTCAAGTTCTTGCTGTACTACAGCTGTGATTGATAGCTACTGAATTCCTCAAGCTTATAGTGTTCCTGTGTACTTTTCACTAATCCCAAATGGAAGAGAATGTAATAAAGGACACAGTGAAACAGGTGTCACCAATTTTACAGATGTATCCCTGGAAATGAAATGAATGGAGTGCTTAATATCATAGATGACATAAGAAGTGAATGCTCATTGTATTGGGATAAAGGCCCATATACTAAACTGATGAACATTTGTTCATGTTGTAACTCTGTTATGAAAGATCATTACTAGGTAATGGAAATTATAAGACTATTTTCTGTTTTAGAACACCTAATAAATTTAATTACCTGGAAAAGTCACTTCATAATAATGTCCATTACTTTAATCTGAAGGACTAATTCAGCTAAGTACTAAGACTGTTTATGTCAATGCAAGGTCAATTACTACTTATAAACATAAGGCAATCGTGAAATTACTAACATTAAATGTACACAATTATTTAAGTACTGCTGTATAAGCATGGGAATGTCCTCATGTAAGCCATTTGATTTGACACTGAGAGAAAGTGCTTGTTTTCAACTGATTTTCAGAGCAAGAAGGCTCTACCTTTCATTACCTAATTACTATATAATAAGCAATTGGTTTGCTTCTGTCTGAATCTGTCTAGCTGCAAGCAGTTTACTGGCGTCTTGCTCCTCCACAGATATTCTTTCTCCACTGCTTCAGCTTTATGACTTTGCCTTTAACACCTCACGATTTATGGAAGAGAGCAATTTTTACTTCCATGAGAGGTTTATGAACTCAGTAAAATGTTATTGTACACAGCTTTCCAACCAGTCAGGCCACACAATACCCAATCAAAGTTGCAAGAGGCAGTTTTGACCTGCTTTTCAGCTGAAGACTTCTCAGAACAGCTGCAGTCAAAGCCACTGAAGAGAGCTGTTCCACCCAAATCTTAACAGACTTGGACGTAGCCAGCAGCGAGCACACATAGAGAATGCTTGTTCCTCAGTAGTCTTCCAGAGGTCTTGGACATATTCACTGTTCTTTTTTCCCACTGCTCGGGGCTGGTTAGGTGCCTGCTGTGAGCAAAGCATCAAACCATCAGGCGTTGAGATGTTTTCACATAGCCTGAAGTGAACCATGGAATGCATTTATTCCAGTAATTTTTGATTCATAGCCAGCAGGGAAAAAAATAAAGGTGAAAATTTTGATAAATCTGTAGAGTGGAAAAAATGTTCTGCTAGCTGCAAATATACTTTCCCATCAACAACCCAAGGCAGAGTGTGCTGTCTGACCTGGCAGTGTTCTTGATGTGCTGCTGTAAAACCGTAATCTCACATGGCATGATCTTTCAGCCCTGGGATGAAGACAAATGATGAGTGTAGTTCATAAAAAATTTGCAGCATGTAATTATAATGATAAGTGTTTAGCTGCAATACTATTTTATGAAAATGACAAATATATAATTACTTTCTGTGCCATCACGCTACATTTTCAAGGTTGATTCTCATAAAATGAAATAATAAAAGCAGAATAAAATCTGCAGATGAACATAGTGAAAAGTCACAACGTATTTATCTACTGTAATGGATATTTTTTATAGTAAATAGATGTAAAGATCTTAAAAGACTGTTTTGATGTCAACAAAATGAGTTGATTTTAGTTTTTTTCCTTTCAATGTTCGATGTTAGAGTTAGAAGATGTAACCTAGACACTGCGGTGACAACTTCATGTAAAAGAAAGGGACGTCCCATGAAAGAAAGACTTTGTTGGGGAAATGAGCATAAGGGGAACAAAATCGGCTGGTCCAGCTCCAAGCCTGATTGGATGTCAGTGAAAATTATGAATATGGAAACTGAATGTGGGTCTGACAGTGTCTACAAATTTGGAAGAATTGCCTACATTTATTTAAAAATATATAAATTAAATATGTCTTTTATTTATTGGAACTAATAACTTATTTTTCTTCACGCATTGTGTTTAAGCATTGTCTTCATCCATTTATGTCTATTGTGTTTATTTTAATGTCACTTTTCTTTCTTCTCTATCTCTGTGAAGCACATATCGAATGACCTCTGTGTATGATAATATAAATAAACTTGCCTTTCCATTTTTAGAGATAATAGCACGCTGTAGACAAATTGTGCAAATTATTGAGTCAGAGAAGATAATAAAGGAAATGCCCAAAGAAAACTTTTTTCATTACATATTTCTTGTCTGATTAACATAGCCTAGCGTCAAAAACTACGCAATTTTGTATACGTCATTGCAAATACAAATTTAGAAGCAACCCATTTAGGCTTAAAAATATCCATTGAAAAAACATTTAATGAGCATCATCCTTACGTCAATAATGAATTTTTCTATTTCTTTTCCTTTCATTTCCTGTCAAATGTCACATGGATTGATCAGGCTTTCCTCAGGCTCTCCAAATCCTCATTACCAACCCTGACCTACAAGAGAAGGTTCCGGCACTCAGTGCAGCTGCTGGCTACTCATTATCCAGCACTCCTCTCCTCTGCCACCTCAACTGCAGACTGTTTATGGAGAATACAAAACCAGGACCAGGGCATCTTTGTTCAGTGAAGCCCAGCTCAGTTCACTGGACACACAACAGCCTTGACAGTTAAAATAAGCCCCACTGTCTGTTACTTGCAAGGCAGCAAAGGCCGTCATAATTGATGACGCGCTGTGACATTAGCAAAAAATATGGTAAGTAATATTTTCACTTCTGTGCATAAATGTTCCCTCTGAATGACCAGAGGAGATATGACTAAACTGCACCTGATCATTCAGACGGCGATTATATTTAGTGTGTCCTTCATACCCTCTGGCATCTTCTCCGTGTTTCTAACCATAATCGCTCATAGTTCGATCAATACATTTTATTCAAAGCATAAAAATGTCACAGAAATTACCCTAAATTGACTTTTTACTTAATAGCCTACAGGAAGAGAAATGTCACTAATGGCAAGCCAAAATCTACATGTATCAGGAGCCGCATTTCTGGCTTATTAATTGCCATTTGAAATTAATTTTCATTTGTGAGAGCAAGGCACAAGTATTTCATGTCTCGTTGCTGGGCACTTAGATAAAAAAAAGTCATGCACCTTGTTCTATGAGTTTCTTCATGAAATTTATCATCTGTTATCAAATGATCATAAAAGGTCATGATGATAAAAGATACATGAACCTGGTTAACTGTAAAAATAGTGTCAGATTTATGATTCAGGACATTATTTTCAAAATAATGTGCACATAGTTGGGCCTATTATGTGGAACAATTCTGTGATTTATTCTGTGTAAATTTTTTCAGTGTACAGACCCTCAATTTTATAAGAAGGGTTCTAAAAATACTGTCATGATAACAATTAATCAGTCAGCCTTGTGCAATTTTGAATGAATGTGTAATTATCTTAATAGTTCATAGTATTTGTCATTTAGTTTATATTCCGTGGTGGTATTTCACCTTGCTGGCAGATGTATTATATGGTCTTACTGCCCTGGAGTAATTTGTATAGAAATGGCCACTCTTCTGTAAGCTTCATCTTGAAGCAGCATTGGTGACTCTATGCAAGGACGTTTTATCTGCATGTGGCCTGTTTAAAAGCTTGTCCAGGAAACCTTGGATCAGATGCTTAACTGTAAGAGAAGTGGTATGTGCTTCTGCAACCCTGCTAGCATGGCCCAACATCCAGAGAAAACCAGCCATCTTAAGTGTCTAAGCTCTACAATAACAAAAGGGAACAATGCAGGCGCCAGCTGCAGCCCACGCTGAAGGAGACACACCTACAGCCACTGCTTCCCACCAAACTCACGTTATTGGAAATGTAGTGTGGTGGACAGAACATTACTGAATGTTAAATGCTCCCACGGTGAGTTATGCAGTGTTCTAGAGGTATTTGTGTCAGCAGTTCGTTAGAGAAGGAGGGCAAGTTTTCATGGCCCTTGTTGAAGACCCTTGGTGACCCATGACTTTGTTTCACTGTGAGGGCATTCAGCTGAACTGTGGGAGAGCACATACTCACCCCTCAGTCCCTCAGTGGGTGGTGCGGTAAGGAGAGCGAAGGCCAAGATATTAGCTGTCATAGACATGCCCGCATATTGGGTTGCGGAGCAATAATATTTGGCTTTCTGGGTGACTCCTCCTGTCCATGAGACAGTCCAGACTTAGAGAGTCATGCAGTCCATGGGCAGCGTGTGAAAGCAGAGAGATTCAGCAAAATTCTGACACTACAAACAAATGGCCAGAGTACACCCATCCAGTATTTTCCTCCACACGCAAGACATACCTGACATACCTGTATTTAATGTTCTATACTGTTCATACTCATTCATTTGTCATGTTAGTGGAACATTAAGTCAACTGCTAAGATTGCTAAGATTGAAATACTAAAATTTGCAAAGAGGTGGCGCAGTGATTAGCACAGTCACCTCATATCAGGAGGTCCTGTGTTTAATCCCCAGGTCAGTCACTGGTGTCTTTCTGTCCGAAATTTGCAAGCTGCCCTTGTGTTTGTGTGGGTTTGCTCTGGTTTCTCTGGTTCCTGAATAGGGATTGGCTCCAGCTTCCCCATGATCTGAATTTAATAAAGTCTATTCTTTCTCTGCAGCACTTTGTTACCACTCAGCTGGATTACTGTTATGTACTTTATATAGGGGTCAGTGCCTAATCAATCACGCATATCCACTGTCCAATGACTTGTGGTTTAGGTTGACAGACTATTTTAAATTCCCTGTAGGTATGAGTGTGTGTGTGAATGATTGCCTGTCTCTGTGTTGCCATGCGATGGTTTGCCCTCTTGTCCAGGGTGTACGCTTACCTGCCCCATATGGATTGACTCCAGCTTCCCCATGATCTGAAATGAATAAAGCCTATTCTTTCTCTGCAGCAGTTTGAGGCATAATCCACGCCTTTGTTACCACTCGGCTGGATTACTGTTATGCACTTTGCATAGGGGTCAGTGTTTCATCCATCACACATCTCCAGAGGGGGCAAAATTCTGCAGCTCATCTTTTAGAAGTACTCAGAAGTCTGAGCACAGTTCCCCTGTTTTAACTTCATTATACTGGCTGTCGATTCCTTTTCAGATTCATTTAAAATTTATTTTATTTGCTTTTAAAGCCCTCCATGGCCTTGCCCCATCCTATTTCTCTGAGCTACTACAGCCTTATACACCCACCCGCTGTCTCAGGTCAGCTGATCAGCTGCTCCTGTGTGTACCCAGGACTGTGCGTAAATTTAGAGGAGACCGTGCTTTTGCTGTAGTAGCTCCCAAATTGTGGAAGGATCTGCCTTTAGAGATTAGACAGGCCTCTTCTTTGTCTGTTTTTAAATCCCATTTGAATCTCTTTACCCTGGCCTTTGACATGTTGTGAAATGTTTTTACATTTTTACTTTTATATATTTTTTACTGATTTGATTTTATTTATGTATGTGCTTATTTTGTTATTATTATTTTTTTTAAATGTGATGCTATTTCATTTCTTTTTTTGTTCTTAATTTATTCACTGTACGTCACTTTGGTCCTGTGCTGGTTGTTGTAAAGAGATTTATAAATAAAGATGGAATGGAATGGAATAGAATAGAAGCAGTTTAGAAAATGAATTAATGTATATGAGTAAGTCTTCTGCAGCTCATTGGGAATTTGACCTCAATTTTGGCCTCAAATTCTGAAAAATAAATAAATAAATAAATAAATGAGACTAATTAAATAGCTAATTAAAAGACAAACAAATATCAAACAAATTATGAAGTGAAAAGTACTGCAGTCAGGCCTGGGTCTAGAGCAAAGTCACAGAGGACATACAGAGAAATATTGCATAAAACACACACACATGCACAAACATTTTACAGTATTCATAAAATCTGCAAGAGCATATTTACATCAAATATGAAATGTCTTCTCATTCTGCCTTCTTATTGTAATGTAATTATTGTTATTAAACTGTTTGTAAACTTTTTTGATAAACACTGGTAATATATTTTTAGTGATTAGTGATTTTTGATCATTGTGAACACACCACTGCACACAGTGCACCACAACGAAATTTGTCCTCTGCATTTAACCCATCGCACGTGCACACGTAGAGCAGCAGACAGCGCCCAGGGAGCAGTGAAGTGGGGACGGTACCTTGCTCAAGGGTTCCTCAGTGGTGCCCGGGCTGGGACTTGAACCTGCGACCTTCGGATCTTAGGGGCAAAGTCCTTAGATACATAGCAATATTGTTCATTTTAAATGAGATATAATTATTCATGTGTGTTTCTGTGGACAGCTCCAGCATCGCAAAGGCCAAAAAAGGGGATGTTTGGTTACCCAATCCTTCAGCCATCCTATAATATGGCTAGCCAGATAAAGCACTGAATGAGTTTCCAGAGGCTTACAGATATTTAAAGTGCATGGCTGGGTCCAAGACCTGTGAACAAAAGAGGAATCAATCAACTGCTTTTTTCTGTTTAGTAAGTAAATGTCTTTTTAATTACTTTTTAAATACTTTGCTATGTTAAACCCGTTATGTACATGAATGCACCACTAGCATCAAGCTACTAGCTCGTTAGCTTACTGTTTTTCTTCCTACTAGATCCTATCAACCATTTACAGACACTTGGTCAATTAAAAACCAACAAAGGCCAAACCTCTCACATACACTACAAACCAGGGTAACAATGGGGTAGGAAACATCTTCCAGGAAACATAGAAACATATGTGATATTATTTTCCTGAGGTGTTTGCACTGCTGCTAGTGTTTCACAGTTTTACCTTGCTATCTTCTAGTAGCTGAACAAAAAGTTGTGAAACATCCTGGTTTGTACTTATATCTGTCAATTTTAGCTAGCTACATAAATAACAGATTTAGATGATTTTGTAATTGAAAAGGTGTTAACAGAGTATACACAATATTTTCAGCCAACATTGATGCATAGTTACTTTTTATGCCATAAATTGAACAAAAATTAAAATAAAAACATTATAATAGCACTGTATAAAAGTTTGGGCAAAGTCTCTTTTTACAAGGTTTCAGACATTAATCAGCTCATTAGATCTGATGCATGGCAACAGCTGTCATTAGTAAATGCCAAATGGTGCCAATTTCAAAGCTTTACAAATACTACATTTACCTGTATGCTCACCATAAAATCCTACGTCAGAAGTATGCAACAGAACTACAGAAGCCTGATGCGTTTGGAAACAAGTGATGTGGACTGGTTAAGTTAAAATAGAATTCTTTGGCCACAATCAGCAAAGGCAAGTTTGGAGAAAAAAGGAGCAGCATTTCATGAAAAGAACACCTTGCCAACCATTAAGCATGGGGGTGGAGCTATCAAGTGTTGGCGTTGTGTTGCAGCCAGTGCAACAGGAAACATTGCACGAGTGGAGAGAAGAATGGATTCCACTAAATACCAGCAAATTCTGGAAGCAAACTTCACACCATCTGTAAAAAGCTGAAGCTGAAAAGAGGAGGCTTCTACAACAGGACAATGATCCTATCTCAAGAGGTTTCCCCTTTAATGTTTTGTTAATATGACGCATTTTTGCTAATTTTAATACCATTATTTATTTTTATAAATTATACACTGTTTTGGCTAAAAATACAGGCCCAGTACACATGTTTCTGTACACAGCTTATAGTTTTTTTTGTTTTCTTGTATAGATTGTTTTGAACAAAGTTTATGCTTTTCCAATAACGTTCAGTAATAAAGTCTAGGGGCAGTCAAAAATGTCAAAATAATACACTCTTGTTTCTTGAAATAGTTTGAGGTTAACTTTGAAGGATCATAGTTGTATTGTATTATAATATTTACCCGTGCTTCTTATTCACTTTCTGTGGAACATTATCTTCTAGGTTGTGTTGATACTTTTATTTTTTTATTGATATTTCAGACAGTATAAATTATAATTATAGGTATGTAAAGATATCCTTTATAGTCTTGCTTTGTCAGAGTCAATTATCTTTCCTCAACCTTTTACTCAATGACTCTGGAGTGTAAGGACAATACCCTGAGAATGTTGAAAGGTCACATATTTTTTTATGTGTAATGGTAGCAGATTGCCTGAAAGGATGATATAACTTCTGTACAAGCTAAATATTATTTTTATTTGCTATTACATCAAATTATTTTAATAAGTTCTTTGTAGTTCAACAAAATCAACAGAACATCAAGCCATCTTCTCTGTTCTGCATTTGTGAAGGGCTGCTGCAGTTTAGGACGAATGATTGAATGAATGAATGAATAAATGAATGAATGAATGAATGAATGAATGAATGAATGAATGAATAATTGAACCAGACAACCAGCTTAAGTCAAGAACTTAAAAAGGCCCAGTGGCCAAATAAAAGCTAAACATGATCAGGACTCTTATGGCCCTGTCAGTTCGAGCAGTGGCAGAGGGAGATGTTGAAACAGAAGCTTTTCATATGGCCCTCTGTGCGTTTAACTGTATAGTGTTCTGTGTTATTAGCACAGTGAGCTTCAGCACAGTCAATATGGCCTGGACTTTCATTCCTCCCTAATTACACACAACTCTGCTCCAATGTGTCTCTGCAGCCCAACTCCACTAATCATTGATCAAAAATATGTAATCATTGATCAAAAATATGTAGCCCGTTTCAATAGTCCTACTTGTTTTTCAATGTTCTCAACATTGAACATTAAAAAGCTCTGGTATTACATAATTCAGACAATTCACTCTACCATTAAGACAAGGACATTGTGTTTTTCATCTGTAAAGCTTTCCCATGAGAAATGGAAACATAATCCAAACACTAAAAGTCAAAAGGAAACATAATGCATAGTAAATTACTGACCTCAGCCTTAGGCAGGAGTATTTCAACCTGCATGTCATCCAACACTTTACTCTAATGTAATTTTACACTTTTCTTGATATAACTTAATCATAACATTTTGGAATTATATAATCATGCCATTTAGTAATCATACGAATAATACAGATTATGTTTCTTAAACTCTAAAAAGGTATGATGTAATCAATTACTCTTAATATAAACAATCAGCAAAGGTGCTGGAACACAGTGTTGTTGTTCTCAGCTTACAGCTCAAATAAGAACTCTGGAGACTGCAATTATTTTTATTATTATTAATTATTCTTATTATTACTTTAATAACAACTTTACTGTAACTATAACACAACACTGAACTTTTTAACTCTATGTTCCCATAATAATATCCTACAAGTTTAACACTATTAGTCATCTACCAGATCTCTTTTTGTCATGTTTACAGTGACTTTTAACATTAGCCGTTGGCTTATCTCACAGATCTCGTATCATCTGTATACTTTTGTATAGTCTTTCTTGTAAATCTTTCTTGCACTACTTGATTCATAACTCCATTATCCGGGGCAGCCCAGAGGAGCATGAGCTTCTCTTTTGACCCATGGTTCTTCTCAATCTTTCTTTCTTCACACTCTAGTGGTGTTTTTCCTGCCACCATCATTCTCAGAAATGTCTCTGCTGTATGGGATGATTGAATGGAATTGCAAATTGGTCTCTTCACTCACTTAGGTTAGCCTTCTCCTTAGACAGTCACACTCTGAAAGTCTCAGAAGAGTCATAAATGTATGTAACCCACAAGGCTGAGTAGCATTATTTTCATCTTCACCAATGCTTTTGATAGATACTTCTATATTATCTGGAGAGAGCATTCATATGCCAAATGTAGCTGTGTGAGTCCTCAAACCCATGTCCAAAAAAAGCAGTCATTGCATGATTCTTTGCTATTTGCTTCTTGGCTGTTTTGTCATGCATATGAATGTCTGAAATACGTGTGATGTGGGGAAAACCCCTTACCCATGTCAACCCTCTTTTCCAGCTCTCAATTCTCCAGCATCCTTAAACAGCCACAAATGCTTCTTATTTTTGCTTTACTTTCTGCACGTCTCCTCAGTCAAACTTTTTGACAGAGTGGGCCGACTCCTTTAGATGAGATTGTTGGCAGAAAAGCACTGGCGTCCCAGAAATAATGGCACGCCCTGTGCGATTCTCATAGCTTGTCGAACTCCAGACGTTGCCTGCACAATAATCCGCCATTGCTTTTGTTTGACAAATCATAGCAGCCTCTGCAAATTGACTCTGGCAGCTTTGGCACGCAAACCTCCAGACAACTTGACCAACATGGTCACCTCCCCTGCCAAACAGACAGGGAAGAAAGCAGAGGGGGAAGGGAGAAATTATTTAATTGCTGCAGGAATCTAGACAGTTTGGGGGCAGATTTGTTCGAGAAATGTGTGGGTAATAAGACAAGACGAGGCAAACAGGCCCCACCCAGTGGCCTAACGGCAAGTGGTGTGGCTGTTGTGATCCAGGTCCTCTGTGGAATGTTTTTTATGTGTAATTACCTGAGTGTGTGCACATGTGTTTGCATATATCATAGAGCATGGTCTGTCAGAGATACAGGACCAAGCCAGGCTTAACTAATGTTGACATATCAGAAAGCTCAGTATTCCAGGATGCTAAGATAAACAATTCATGGATACAGTGAAAAGTACTCCTAAATCTCTGAACCCAATGCACTGTAGCCCTGATCAAAATAAGGAGCATCCTTCTACTTTCTGGTGGGTTGAGATTACTCTTGGAGATTGCACTAGATAGCTGTTGCTTGCAATGAAACAGTAGGTTAGTTTGATCTGTTTTTTCTCTGGGGACAATTCTGGATGAATAATGCATACATCCTTGCTTTGACAGAGGACAGGAAAGCATAAGAAGTCCAGAGCAAAGTGATGTATTTAGTACTGCAAAAGCCATTACTGTCATGATTTTGTCTGTTTCCAAATTTTGGAGCGATTTTTTTCCCTTTTTACCCTTTTATTTTTTAATTGACGTTCACAGACATGAGCTATTGGGCCTATAAATTTCAAGGAATACAACATTCTGTCATAAAGCAACTTTCATATTTGATTCAGAAATGCATTATAAAGTGAAATGAGGTCTATGCCCATTTCACTGACTTTACTGGAAGGGAAGGCTACAGAAAGAGGAAAAAAATTACTTGCTTTAGCTTTATCTTGGCAAATCACATTCAAATAAAATGTAGTGAAAAATTTCAGTCTGGCCAGATCGGAGTGTTACACTTTGCACTTGACTGATGTCAGAGCGTCACTTAGTTCCAAAAGCCTGCAGGTGATTTTTTTATGGCCCGATATCTAATGCAAGTTTTCACTTTTATGATCAGATGACTGTTGACATAAGACTGCTCATTTCCTAAACGAGAAGCTGTGTACCTGGATGTGTCAGCAGGAGGGCATGATTTACATCCATCCGCCACGATTAGGTTTCACATCATTTAATACAGCACATTTGGCTTTGGTGCTTTTTTTCTTGCAATGTGCTAAATGTCTAAAACAAACACAAAGAGAAACTGTGCAGAAAAACTCCACATTCCCCGACACGCAAAGAAAGAGCTGATGATTGATGCTTCCTGTTATGTGTTGTCATAAAACTCTGTTTGGAATATAATCAGACTGCATATGAAGCAGTGAGACAGACTTACAGTGAGAAGGAGAGAAGCCACAGGGGGACATGTGTCAAATTTACACGACTGCTTCTTGCTAAGTAAGTGAGAAGGGGGGTTGATGTATACAATTTTATTTTTCTTGGAACTCAAGATAAATTGTTACCCGGTGTTAAACAAAGTTCCCACTCCCTTATGAAGTTCACCATCCTCAAACTCATTTCCCTAAAGCTCTACAAGCCTTTAACATTGGGAAATACAATTTCAGACACACACACACAAAAAATCCCTGACTAAGAAATAATTGTTTTTCCTAAAATCACCTGCTCCACAATTATTGGCACCACTGATATTAATATATTGTACAACCTCCTTTTGCCAACAAAACAGCACCTAATCTTCTTCTATAATGTTTCACAATGGGAGAATACAGAAAGAGGGATCTTCGACCATTCTTCTTTGCACAATCTCTCTGAATCATCCAACAACCTGGGTCCTCTCTTCTGCACTCTCCTCTTCAGCTCACTCCACAGGTTTTCAGTGGGGTTGAGGTCTGGGGACTAAGATGGCCATGGGAGGAGCTTGATTCTGTGTCTGGTGAACCATTTCTGTGTAGATTTGGCCACATGTTTAGGGTCATTATCTTGCTGAAAGACCCTGTGACAACATATCTACAGCTTTTAATCAGAGGCCACCAGATTTTTGATTTAAAAGGGTTTTTTTCTCCTTAAAATTCACTTGAGTTGAAGGTTACATTTTCTACAATTTGCTTCTGCAATAGAAATTGAACAAATCATGAAACAAATTTAAATATTAGTCAAAGACTACACAAGCAAACCCAAAATGTGTTTTTAACTGAAGGATTTTATTATTATATTATTATAAGGGAGAAAAATAATCAAAACCTACATGCCCCTGTGTGACAAAGTGATTGCCCCCTAAACCTAATAACTGGTTGGGCCACCATTAGCAGCAACAACTGCAATCAATTGTTTGGTATAACGTGCATTGATTCTTTTACAGCATTTTGAAATCATTTTGGCCCACTCATCTTTTTGAGCATGAACTGCCACAGCATCTCAATTGGATTCAGGTCAGGACTTTGACTAGGCCACTGCAAAGTCTCCATTTTGGTTTTCTTCAGCCAGTCAGAGGTGGAATTGGGGGTATTGTTTTGGATTATATATATATATCAATCAAATTGACCATGGCTTCCATATGCTGAAGAAGAAACCTAAAAGGACAAGACACACACACACACGCACGCACGCACGCACGCACGCACGCACACACGCACGCACGCACGCACGCACGCACACACACACACACACACACACAAATAAGCTCAAATAATCACTCGTTACAATTAAGTTATGTTGAATTCCATCACACAACACATTAAACCTTGTAGCAAATGGGCTGTAGTAGCAGCTAAGAACAGGAAACTAAGGTTACAATCTGCACAAGCTCACCAGAATTAAACAATACAAGATTGGAAAAATATTGCCTGGTCTGATGAGTCTCCATTTCAGTTGCAACATTCAGATAGTAGGGTCACAATTTAGAGGAAACAACATGGCACACTTTGGGTCCCTTAGTATCAATTGAGTATCATTTAAACATCACAGCCTATCTGAGTATTGTTGCTGACCATGTCCATTTCTTTTATGACTACAGTGTACCTGTCTTCTAATGCTACTTCCAGCAGTATACTGCACAAAGCTCACATCACTGGTTTCTTGAATATGACAATAAGTTCACTGTACAGACTTCAATGACCTCCACATTCACCAGATCTCAATCCAATAGAGCACCTTTGGGATATGTTCAAACAGGGGATTTACATCATGGATGTGCAGCTTACAATTCTGCTGCAAATGCATGATGCTGTCATGTCAGTTTGGACCAAAATCTATGAGGAATGTTTCCAGCACATTGTTGAATCTATGCCATGAAGAATTAAGGCAGTTCTGAAGCCAAAATCATGTGCAACTTGGTACTAGCAAGACACATATTCAATCTCTTTAAGTGATTTAAAACAGATAATTGCATGAAAGGGTAATTTTTTGCAGTGCTACAAATATTAACTTCATTCATTTATTCACATCACTACCCTACTAGATGCTGTCTCTAATAAAGAAAATAATATTTATCAGAAAAAGAATACTTTACACTGGGGTTATACGGTACACAGAGTGTGATAGGAACTTTTTCTTGAGTGGAAAAAGACTCACTGGAAAAAAACATTTATTCATGCAGAAATGCCATATTCTGTAGGTCCTTTCTTGTCGTCTCAGAGCGGCTGGGTTGAAGGGTTCAGGAACAGGGCAGCCCTGTGCGTGCTGGGCCTCACGGCTCAGGGAGAGGCTCTGATGGATGGGGGCACTAAATGTGTCTGGCCAAGGAGCAGGGGGGCCCTTAGCCTGGCCTATACGGTGAAATGGAAATATGACTGGGCTGTCAGAGAGAGTGGATCATAACATTTCTCTCTCTAAAGAACACAAGCTCGTTCATGCTAGCAAACCAACCACTGGACTATGACCTGCGGAATGATGAACAAATGACTTTCTCAGGGTTCTTATGGCCCTTTGATGAGCACACCTGCTACTACAGCTAAGGGTCAAGATTAAGTTGGTTTAACCACAGAAATTCTACAAAGATTTACACAAACTGGCCAATGTGCACCAATCAGCCACATCATTAAAACCACTGACAGGGGAAATGAATGCATTTCTTAAATCACTATAGTGACACCTAACAGGGGTTGGGATATATCAATTTCTGAATATGATATGTTGAGAGACATGTTAATTGGCACCTAAGTGATCAAAGTCTAATCTCACAGTATAAATACTGCAGTTCAAATTGCATAAAACATTTTCCCCCTGGCTTAAGAATTTGTTCAGGAGTTTATTTTATGCTAAGTTGGCTACTACTATTAACCCTCATTTTATCTTCATCACCCTGGTAGATGGCAGCAAATTTCTATCAAGATTGCCTCTGTACATTTTTCCAAGTTGAGCTAAAAATTGCACTTCTGTTACAGCTGTACTTGGATTGGATAGATGCATGTTCATGTTCTGTTGTTTACCTGTTCAATGGGAAATTTCTGCAAACAGTTGTAAGCACTGATTGCAATTTCACAACATGACATTTCTTGAAGCATGTCAGTCAAATGGTCCCATTTTTAAAGTGTGCAGTTCTTGGCAACATTGAGCAATAATCAGACTCTGTGGTGACTAAGAGTGGACAAGCCTTGCAGAGGCTGCATATGGGTGCCAGTCAGACCCAAAACCAGGAGGCAGCAGAGGCCTTTTCCCCAGAGGTAGGATATCAGTGTGGCGTGGCTGGCTGACAGCTCTGAGGGCCCTTATTGAAAAATCAATGTCCATTTGTGCGTCCAGCTCACCTGGCCGCCTGCCAGCTCGCTTGAAGTCACCTAATGAAGCCTGATCCCGTTACCTGATTCCTCATTCACTGTGTCAAAGTGACTTTGTGGCTGAAGTCATCCCTTTAGTTTTCTCCTCTCTTCTGTTTCTTCTCCTGGGCTCAGATGTTTTTTTTTCTTTCTCTAAGTGTGGAGTGGTCTGATGTCTGACTGCTTTACTGCTGTCTTCAAGATGGAACACCTACTCAGTCATTACCCTGCTGATATGTCTTGCTGTGAGAATCAGTCAGCTCAAGCCACAGACATTTTCACCTTGCATCCATTCAGGACAATCATTCATCTGTGTTCATCCTTTTTCTCTCTCTTTCTCATCCTTCTCTTCGAACCAGGATGAGCATAATCTCATAATCTTCTGCATGTCTCCTTCCAAGGTGGGAAAACTGCACATAACTTATGTGGAAACTCCCTTTGTGCACGCAATGACTCCAAGACACTGAGAGCCTAATGCTGAATTGTTTCCTCATCTATCATAGTTATGGGAACTTTGTTGAGATGTTCTTGGGAGCTTTCTTATTGTGCCTCTTCAGCATATGTTGAAACCAGAAGCTATGGCTGACAATGGTGCTCCCCCAATCATGAAGATGAGTTTGATGCACTGAATGAGTGAACATCATTCCCAGGAACACTCACCAAGAGACCAACATCCAGGTTGATGCCTGTTTTGGGAATATTTCCACTAATTGCAGAAGCACAATTAAGATTAACAGCAGAACACAGTGCTCACCATAAGACTTACGTTGGCCATCGTTCAATGTAGAGGACAGAGAAAGAGGAGGGCTGGAAGGTTGGCACAGATCTGACTAACATTCAGACAAGCATGACCCTCTCAAATAGATTTCTTTAACCTGACATCACAACTGTCCTGCCTGCAGTGCAACAGGAGCAGGGTGTCCTGTCTGCCCCCTGCTCTCCTGTCTCCTCTCCTCTCTTCTCCCAGCAGGCCGCTGTGGGGAGAGTGGGCCGGCAGTGTATAATGCAATTTGGTTGATTAAAAGAAAACATTAAAGCACTACCTTATTGAATTTGACAGCACGTACAGAGCTGGATCTTGCTTGGCCACTCTCTTTTATTGGCTGGAAGAGAGAGGATCACGTCATCCTCATTCACAGCTCCCCCCTCCCCCTGTTCCAGCAGCAGCCCCAGACAAACCTTGGCAAAGAGGACACCTGTCAGGACAGAGATTTGTTTAGACATCCTCCACCCAGCCACCCACCCGCCCCATAGCTCTCTTTCTGGCACGCCTCAAGCTAACCTTGAGCCCAGGAGTGCGTGATGATGTAGAAGAACCCCCTTCCGGAAGAAGCAAAGGGATAGATCCTTTTATTTATGCCGATAAACAGGGCAATGGCGTATTAATCTAATGAGAAGGTTAAAGGTAGCCACCTCACCCTCTGCCTTAACTGTGATGACTCACTCATAGTTTTAAACGAGTTTGGAGTGCGTATACTGGATTAGAGAGAGCCATGGGAAGTAGTGTACTGAATACCAATCCCATTGTCTATCCCTAACAATACCCTACAAGTACATTTACTCTCCTCTATCTGGACCCATTTGAATTATGACGCACAATGTCTCAATCAATGATCACAAAAAGTACAAAAAAATCTGTCTTGTATTAGTGTCAGCTTCGCTAAAAGGGAAACAATGTATACTTAAAACTTTTGCTTCACATACACAATCTGAGACAACGAGCATACACGCATTTGTAAAATCCTGGAGTGGCTTCAGTTTTCTTCCTCTCAGTTTTGCACATAGAAGCAACTTGAATGACATTTGTGTGGAGATCTGATGTGTGGAGAGGCCACATCTGATGGTATAGTGGATGTTCATTATATTTTATGTCCAAAGATTTCTAGGCATCAAAGTTTCTTCTCAATTCAACAATATAAAGTTTGTCCTCCTTGGCTGCAGTAACAGTTCCTGTTGAATGTTTTACCTAATATGTTGTAGCATTACTACAAAGATTTGATTGCATTTAGCCACAACATCTTTACTGAGGTCATGTATTGATGTTGGGTGATTGAGTTCAGCATCATAAACTCAACTGTACGTCAGCCTAAATGTGCTCCATCACTCCAGAAAACAAAAAGAGTTTCACTGGTTCACAGTCCATTTCCAATTCAAACCCCCACCCCCCACCCAGATGCTGATTCATATTTTGGATGGCTGCTCCAGAGTGTCCTGTTCTATTGGCACTGTTGTTCTATGAATGTTATACAAGCAGAGTGTGTAATCACACCAAATAATTTAAAACATTTGATTAATTGAATTCACCAATGTAATTCAATGTTTTAAGATATTTTGCCAAATTGCCAAAAGTATTCACTCATCTGCCTTTACACGCCTATGAACTTAATAGCATCCCATTCTTAATCCATAGGGTTTAATATGACATCGGCCCACCCTTTGCAGCTATAACAGCTTCTTCTGGGCAAGGTTTAGGAGTGTGTCTAAGGGAATGTTTGACCATTCTTCCAGAAGCACATTTGTGAAGTCAGACACAATGTTGGACGAGAAGGCCTGGCTCACAGTCTCCGCTGTAATTCATCCCAAAGGTAATCTATCAGACTAAGGTCAGGACTCTGTGCAGGCCAGTCAAGTTCTTCCACACCAATCTTGCTCATCCTTGTTTTTAAAGACCTTTGCTTTGTACATTGGTGCACAGTCATGGTGGAGCAGGAAGGAGTCATCCGCAAACTGTTTCCACAAAGTTGGGACCATGAAATTGTCTAAAATCTCTTGGTGCTGAAGCATTCAGAGTCCTTTTCACTGGAACTAAGGGCTCAAGCTCAGCTCCTGAAGAACAACCCCACACCATAATCCCCCCTCCACCTAAATTTACAGATGGCACAATGCAGTCAGACAAATACCGTTCTTCTGGAAACTGCCAAACCCAGACTCGTCCATCAGATTGCCAGATGGAGATGCTTGATTCGTCACTCCAGAGAATGTGTCTCCAGCGCTCTAAAGTCCACTTTAAACCACTGCATCCGACACCTTGCATTGCACTTGGTGATGTATGGCTTGGATGCAGCTGCTCGTACTGTTCTTGAGCTGTTCTGAAGATCACATGAAGTTTGGAGATCTGTATCAATGGACTCTGCAGAAAGTTGGTGACCTCAGCATTGTTGCACAGGTGGCATCATATCACGGTACCACTCTGGAATTAACTCAGCTCATGAGAGCGAATCATTCTTTCACAAACGTTTATAGATGCCGTCTGCATGCCTGGGTGTTTGAAGTTCTTCATCTGTGACCATGGAAGTGATTGGAACACCTGAATGTAATTATTTTGATGGGTGAGTGAATACTTAGATGTAGGTTTTATATGTGACCTGGCACCACATAGAATAACAACATCACAAATGTTTGGTGTGAACTGACAAATTCACTCCTAGGCATTGCATAATTACAGTGCCCTCCATAATGTTTTGGACAAAGACAGAATTTTCTTCAATTTACCACTCTGCTAGAGACCAGAAAGCCCTTGGGCTGGGTGTATGGGCTCTTCTCAGCAGGAGTGAGAGAGTTCCAGCAGTAAGCTTCTAACCCGAAGTAGGGCTTTGGGATGTTCCTGCCAGCTGGATATGTTAATAGCACTGGCATCTTGGGGGGTAGCATGTGGCTCAACAGAGAGAGAGAGAGAGAGAGAGAGAGAGAGAGAGAGAGAGAGAGAGAGAGAGAGAGAGAGAGAGAGAGAGAGAGGGAGGGGTCATCAATGTTACAGTGATTAAGAACAATGTACATTTGTCAAGAGTGTCAGCAGGAACTCAGAAAAGACAAGCTGTGACAGCGTAGCTAAAGAGAAAGAGTCAGAAAGGTAGCACAAGTATGAGGACATCTTGGAACATAAGGCAGCCATCAACAAACCTGAATGAAAATGTCTGAGTGGAGGGGCGACAGCATCTGAACATCACAGTTTACCAGAAAAATCTATGCCTGATATCTCTCCAGATGTATCGCTTATATACCTAAAGTAACTACCAGGAGGCTTGACTAAACAGACACATTTACAATCAGACTTGACTTTAACAGATTAGCTGGTTTGCTTTGGATCCTGGACAGTTTCTTTTTGTCTCCTCACTTTCCTCTTCCCATCACTCTGATACAGGTTAATCTTGGTCTTGTCTGTTCATAAAACCTTTTCTCAGAATTCTGCTGGCTCTTTTAAGTACTTTTTCACAAACTGGAATCTGGCCATCCTATTTTTGTGTCTAACTAGTCGTTTGCATCTTGCAGCGTCACCTCTGTATTTCTGTTCATGAAGACTTCTGTGAATACTAGTCTCTGGCAAAGACATATCTGCTTCCTGAAAACTGTTTCTGATCTGTTAGACAGGAATTTTAGGATTTTTCTTTACCATACTGAGGATCCTTCTGTCAGCAGTTGAGGTTTTCAAAGGCCTACTGGTCCCCTTACAACTACAGAGTTCACCAGTTCATTATTTCTTCTTAATGATATTCCAGACAGTTTTTCCATTGATGTCTGTAATGGTTTTATTTTTGTTTTCAGCCCCATTATAGCTTCCCTAACCCACTGGCTCAGCTTTTCTCCATATGACCTACAGGCTCAAAATGCTAGGATCAAGATTTGGTATGTTATTCCTGCACTAAAGCAAAGAAACACACATAGGTAATCACAAACAGCTGTGAAGCCAATTGTCTCAAACATTATGGTGCCTTGAAATGACTTGACTATGTATAAAAAGTGTTGTAATTTCTACATGATGAAATGTATGCAAATAACTAAATAACGAAAGTCTGGAATTTGCATTTTAATCATATCTAAACAGTTTAATAAAATATTTTAGCAGAGTGGTAAATGATTAAAAAAAATGAGTCTTCGTCCCAAAGATTATGGAGTGCACTGTATGCCTCGTCCAGTGCAGGTTTGTCTTAATATTTGATATGCTAAGTTAAAAGCTCACACTCTGTAGCACCAGTGTACCCTTTGTAATCATTAAAGGCAATACACAAAGTAAAGAATATTTTAACTGAATTTACAAATGGCTACTAGTCAGGAGCAAATAACCCTAACCTAACCCTAACCCTAAAATGTTTTTTAAGGTGCGGAAGGGCTGGGTTAATTCTGGGGAGAGGGTGTGAATAATTACTGTATAATATACCAAATAATACATTTCCTTTATGTCAGTCACAACCATATTACCACATCAAAATAATTATTTAACTGTTTTGTATATTGTGGCTAACTCGATCATTACTTTATCATTACTTACATTTAGGAATGCAAGAACAGCAAAAAAACCTGAATTTTCTAGTCATGTGCCAAAGCCTTATGTAGCAGACTAAGCCCCCCACACTGTAGCTTAACACAATATCATTTACAATTTGATTCTCAAATTTGTTGACAGCTTCAGAAGCTCTTTTCTCACACCTGTAATGTTAAAAAATGTTGTAATGCAATCGGAAAAAAAATCGAACATTTCTGAAGTGTCTTGTCACGAGACAAGTTTATGCTGCCAGAAGACAAAAATAGTGCCCAACCCTGATTATAATTTCTTAATAAATTTAATAATAAAATATTCAATAGCATGTGACTTACAACATATGGATGGACAGCATATAATTTTCCCCAGTGGCTAATTGAAATATATCACTTGGTACATTAACTTTAACAGACCATTACAGTGCACAGTCAAGCTCTGTTCATGAAGTGCTAAAAGAAAAAGCTTGTGGAAGAATATCCTCAGCTGCTTTTCAGCTGCTCCAGATGTTCTGTATTGGCTTTGGGGGAAGGGGAAGAACAGAGTATCAATTAAGTAGGGATCTATCAATGCGCTTCGTATCTCCACTCAATAGCTTATCCATGATGTCAGTCCAAAGCCAATCACTCGACATCCACTCAACTGCTTTATTCTCTCACTGCCTCTGTTCGTGTAGAGCATATGTTTGAACAAATCCTTTTCTTTTCTACTCAGTTGCTATGTGCACGAGAGTGCTTGTCTCTCACCCTCACTCTCTAGCAGTGCCTCTATCAGTAATTATAGTCAGCAACAGAAAGTGGAGCCCTATGCCAAGGTTAAGAGTGATGATGATGCAGTACATCAGGTCTCTATATGGCTGAGAAACCTGAGAGGAACTCAGATACAATCGCACAAGAGTGATTCCCGCAAACAGTCGGCTGCTTTGGGGGGTTGGGCTCAGGCATCGGCGAACCTTGTCGACATTGCTGCTAAACAAACCATGACAAAGCAACAAAGCTGCCAACACAGGTGAATGTGTGTGTGCGTCGTTATCATTATATTATGCACTTAGACCTGTTTGAGGCTCACACTCATACTTTTTCATGATTGGATGGCATACATATAAGTTTCATAGTAGTTACTTAATAATGTATAGTAGCTACTGAATAATGTGTCTAACATTAATAACTGAATTATAAGACTTGAGCTCTAATGGGTTAATGAGGAAGCCATCTTTACACATCCTGGAAGACTTCTAACCTTGAAGAACCATCAGCGCCAATAAATAATTCAACACCTTTTTCTTTTAGTCTCTTGAGGGATGATGAGTTGGAGAGACACACTTGATGGAAAATTTGCATTGGCCAATACGAGTGATCCTAAATAATGCCAATGCACTTATCTGACATGTCAGTGCACTATGGCTCCATTTCGCCTTAAAATCAATGAACCTCATTCATTCAAAGACATTTCTTCTTAAAATGAACTTAAACAGTTTTCAAAAGATTTTTACTCTCAACAATGTTCACTTATTTAGGATTTGTTCTCAGGTAAAAACTGAATCTACACTCAAGAACACACTTTACTACATTGAGCACCAACATTTGTACAGAATAATTGCTTGTAATTCTGATATAGATGTTTTGAGGTCTTTTCTCAAGAACAACATTGAGGGAAAATGTATTTATAAACTTGGTGGTGCTCAGTGAGAGGAAAGATAAAAAAATATAGGGAAAACACAGTCTACCCTGAGATGATGTTTATTTATTCATATAATTCATTATGATTTATTTATTTAAGATGTGATTATCTGTTATTTTTCTTCATTGTTTTTAGTTTCATTTTATGTCACACATAGTATTGGATAATTTATTTTAATAAAAAGGCAAAAAGTTAATCCAAACA
>JBBIGC010000007.1:16913197-16927937 GCA_037576955.1 Lepidarchus adonis | reverse complement strand
GTGTGTGTGTGTGTGTGTGTGTGTGTGTGTGTGTGTGTGTGTGTGTGTGTGTGTGTGTGTGTGTGTGTGAGACACTGATGTGCAAGTTACAGGGAGTTCAATACAATCTTTTTAGCCATAGAACACAGTTCAGGTGCTACAAAAGTGCAGATGATAAGTGCTACGACATAACTTTCTGAAAGAGAAACACATTCTACACTATCATTAAATGCTTATGAGTAAATCCAAACTGACGGTAGGTGCTACAGCATAATTAACATGGCCTATTCATATATTCAAATGCTATACAAATCTAGGACATTACTCATTGTCACTAAATGTTTTAGCATCAGCTGAAGTTATGTTCTTTAAGTGCTTCTTTGCCTATGACAAGGCACAACGTAAGTAGTATATTTAATTATATTGTTGCAACTATATATTATTGCAAGTACTATGAACACAAGTGAGTATAAGTATGAAACTGTGGGATCTGTAGAATGATACCCTGTATTTGATTAAAAGTCAGGGTTAAAGTGAACTTTGTTGATGGGTTTAGATGCTGAGGTAGCCGCGGAACAGTTGAGTCTTGAGGTGTTTCTTGAACATAGAGAGTCTCTGCAGTTCTGATGTGTCTGGGCAGCTCGTTCCACCAGTGGGGCAGAATGAAGGAGAAGAGTCTGGAGTGGTGTTTGACTCCTCGTGGGAATCCAAGCACTGATCTGAGGGATCTGGTGGGTGTGTAGGTCTGGATAGTAGTAGGGAGCAGATCCGTTGATGATCCTGTAGATGAACATCAGGGACTTTGATGTGCGCTGCAATATGAAGCCACTGTTGAGATACCAGTGATACTGTCTCACTGTGCGGACACAAACCAATCCTGATATACTGGAGCCCATTCTTAAAATGCCTCTTTAAACTAAAACTATTATTAGTTCTATATATTTATTTATTTATTTATTTTACTTTTGTCTCTTATTACTATCCCGTGTCAACCAGAGGAGGATGGGTTCCCCTTCTGAGCCTTGATTCCTCCCAAGGTTTCTTCCTATAGTTTAGGGAGTTCTTCTTCACTCTTGCTGCCTCTAGCTTGCTCATTAGGGGCTCAGACCCAGATTCTGTAAAGCTGCTTTCTGACCACGTCAGTTGTGTAAAGTGCTATACAAATATATTTATCTTGACTTTACATACAACTTTGAGGGTTCTCTTACACTGTTTGTGCTTTGTTGAGCAAAAATATATATATACTGTTGCTATTAAAACTATTTCTAAGAGTCCAATCTTCTTTACCTGATTATTGTCAGCCTAGATTTGGAAACATTGCACACAGTCAGTTGCCAAGTTTCTGGACCAAAACAAATTGATGTTAACCTCAACTAACATTTCCTGTGTATCCCTGGGGCAAGAAAGAAACACATATATACGTAAATCCAGTTTCAGCCTCTAAGCCTGCTGGGGTGAGAATGAGATGTTGAGCAGGGAAGAAAGAACTGAGCTGCAGGAATAAACTGGAAGGTCCTGGGAGCGGAAAGGGGTGGGCTTATGTAAACAGACATGACCCATTTAGCCCCACTTACATCAACACTTAACCCAGAGGCAGTAAACCCAAACACTCTGCCCCTGGTTTTATTTTAACATAGAGTTTCGTTCTAGCACAGCGTCTGCTGTCACAGTGCAAATGAAATGAATCTACAGGACAGGCTGAGACATTTAATAAATGTATTAGAAATCATCTCTTTAGAATATACTTAGTTAGTAAGCAGTAATAAGGTTTATACAATTATTTATAAAATATGTTTATACTATTCATGTCATATTTTATCTTTTGAATCTGCCTAATTAACTGTCCATTACATTGTGTGAACACTTTTTGTTGACCAAGATAAACTATTCGGAATTACATTAGCCTATTTTGGTTATGAATGTACCGTAAAACTGAATATTAGTTGTAATAGCAGCAGAAATAGTACTACTAATACTACTAGTACTACTACTACTTATAATAATAAAAAATTTATTTAATTAAAAAAAAATCTATGCTGTGTTAAATTTAAATCAAAACACAATGCAAAGATTTTGAGATCTCATAAACCTAATTTAATGTAGTACTGCTTAAGGGCCTGAAGATCACAGGCATTCAGAAATGACTATTGGCCGTGTCCTTTGAGTACAAATAATTTTCAATTTTCAATTATGTTTTAATCAGGGGACTGTGATAGCCATTCCAAAACTTTTAGCTTGCATCTCTTAATTTTGAGGTTTGTTTAGGATCATTGTCCTGTTGTAGAAGCCTCCTCTTTTCACCTTCTGCATTTTTTACAGATGGTGTGATGTTTGCTTCCAGAATTTGCCGGTATTTAGTGGAATCCATTCTTCCCTCCACCAGTGCAATGTTTCCTGTGCCACTGGCTGCAACACAACCCCAAAGCATGATAGATCCACCCCCATGCTTAATGGTTGGCAAAGTGTTCTTTTCATGAAATGCTGCTCCTTTTTTTATCCAAACATGCCTTTGCTGATTGTGGCTAAAAAATTATATTCTAGCTTCTTCAGTCCACAGCACTTCTTTCCAAAACACATCAGGCTTCTGTAGATGTTTTGTTGCATTCTTCTGAAGTCTATGTTGTGGATGCAGGTAAGGTTTTCTTCTGCTGACTCTTCCACGAAGGACAATGGAACAGTGCACCACTACTCCTGAGTCTTCTAAATCTTCCTGCAGGTTATTTGTAGTTAAATTGGGATTTTGATTAGTCTTTCTGACCAGCATATAAGTAGTTCTCTCCTAGGGTTTTCTTGGTCTTCCAGATCTCATCTTGACCTCCACAGTTCCCCTGAACTGCCATCTCTTAGTTACATTTTACTTTCTCCTGCATTGTGGGCACCAGTAACTTTCATTTTTAGAGTTTTACACAGCTGCTTATAGGAACCCATTGTTGTTGAGTGTCCACAAGTGTGTACACAAGCCATGAAGAGTCAGAGTATTTGTAAAGCTTTGAAATTGGCACGAGCTGAAATTTACTAATGACATTTACTAATGACAGCTGTTACCATGGATCAGATCTAATGATCTGATTAAGGTCTGAAATCTTGTAAAAAGAATCTGAGACTTTGGAACTCTTACTGTCCCCAAACTTTTGCCATAGTAATGTTTTAATGAAAAACATTATCATGGCATAAAAAGAAACTATGCAACAATGTTTGCTGAAAATATTGTGCATTTTTCCCATGTCCTAGAGAGACTGTGTTTACATGTTTTCAATTACAAAATCACCAAAATCGGTTAAGACTGTATGTGTAAGGATGGCCACATTCAGTTTTCTTTGCTCTCGTAGCTTTGGGTTTTGTTTACACTGTTCGGCCTTTAGTCTCTAAGTTACCGTGTGTATGTTAAGAGTCTGCTCTGTCCCGCCTGCTTGAGTCTTAGCCCAGCCTTTATCCGTCCCTCTCGTTAGTGTGTATACATGCTCCTACTTTCTTGTCTCCTCTCTGCTCAGCTGAACCTTGTTTTGTATTAGTATTTATATTGTTACTGTTCCGGTTGCCGTTTATGTCTGTTCTGTATCGTGTTGTCCGCTTGTTAATAAAGTCTGTTCATCTGCTCTACTCCTACCTACTATCTCTAACCATTTAATTCTGACTGTATGCATGTATGCACTGATAATATATCATAATTATTATTATTATTATTGTTGTTGTTGTTGTTGTTGTTGTTGCTTTCATTATATGTTTATTACATCATTGTCAGAAAACATGGTACTGTATAGGAAAGTTTTGACCCTCATGGTATAAACATTGTAAACATACGCTCAAAACACAACATGATCCTAGAGCACCATAAATTAGTTTTAAAACTGTATATTCAGTTCTAAAGAAAAACGTTGCCTATTTGTGTCATGTCAAAACTTATAATAATAATAACAATAATAAAAGTCCAGAGTTAAGTTTAGAAGCTACTTGGTTTCACTCCTACATGGTTCTCACCTCATCTCTATCTCTCTAAACTACTTCAATTATATTTTCTTGCTCAATCTTTCTCCTCCTCTGACACTGGTTTGCTCATAGTCCCCACATTTCACCTTTACATTTATTAATTTGGGTGGTCCAAAGCAACTTCCAGTTACAGGAACAATTAAGCATTAATTCAGACATTACAGCACTGATGTGAGAGCTACAAAAAAGTTAAACACTTTCCTCTTAGTCATAGAATACAGTGCAAGTGCTACAACAGTGCAAATGGCAAATACTACAGCATTACTATCTGAGCAGCTAGAAAGAAAATAACACATTCCATGTTGTCATTAAATGCTTATAAGAAAATCTATTACAGACAGCAAGGACTACAGCATGAACAACTTGAACTATTGCTATCCAGTAGAGATAAAAGAGTCCAGGACATTCCTCTTTGTCTTTAAGTGTTCTTCATACAGCATGCGATGTCTGCAAGGCATGCTGTAATTCTGGAGGACACACCGGGGAAAAGAATGGTGCAACTGAGTGTCATCAGCATAACAATGATAAGAGAATCTGTGAGAATGTATTGCTTTGCCAAGTGATGTAGTATAAAGTGAAAAAAGAAGAGGTCCAAGCACTAGTCCTTGAGGGACGCTGGTGGTTATTTGGAGAGGAGCCGATACTTCACCTCTCCAGGATACCTCGTAGGACCTACCCGTGAGATAGGTTCGAAACCACTCAAGTGCCTTCCTGGTAATGGAGAGACTGGAGAGGGTGGAAAGACGAAGAGAGTGGTTGACTGTATCAAACGTTGCTGATAAGTCAAGCAGTATGAGAAATTATTACTTAATTTTTGCTCTTGCCATTTGTAGGGAGTTAACCAGACTTAGTAGGGTGTTTTTTGTGGAGTGACCTCTCTTGATGCTGGATTGATGGTGGTCGAGGATGTCGTACTGTGAGAGAAAGATAGAGAGTTATAAACAGCTCATTCAAGGATTTTAGAAAGAAATGGGAGGAGAGATACCGGTCTGTAGTTAACAGCCTGGGAAGGTTCAGTAGTGTTTCTAGAGCACTGGTGATATTCAGGCCTTCCAGAATGCCATTGGGAATGTTCCTGATGTCAACCATGAGTTTGTGAAGTGGGTTAGTGATGAGATGATTGAAGGAAAGCTCGTCTGTAGAAGATGGGAGGAAATGGGGTCAAGTGGACAGGTGGTTTGGTGGCTAGACAGAAGAAGCTTAGAGACCTCTGCTTCTGATAGCAGTTGGAAAGTGCATGTGAATGGAAATGAATGGAATGTAAAACCTTTCTTTAACGGGAAGCAGATCTTTAGTGTTCTTGCCTCTAAATTTTGGCAGTCTCTTGCCTCTTTTTACAACACCTGATATTTTACAGAATGGCCTTCTTCTTGTTTTATCTGTATTTGCCATATAAATTTTAGTTATTTATGTTTGTTGTATTAATTGTGATCTGATTGATCTGCCTGTTAATATTCTTTATTTATTACTGATGTGACTTTGGGTTTGGAAAAAGATGCTTTACAAATAAATAAAAAAACATACAATTATTGTTAGGATGATGGTGATGTTAAAGATGAGGATGGTTGTTGTTATTGTTGTTGTTATTGTTGTTGTCATTACTACAAGGTGTAGTAATAGCTTAATATATATGACTCCATCATTGAATGCTGAAATTATGTTTTCTAATAAAAATACTGAAGATATCCCCTTGATGATACCACCCCAGTGACAGTATTTGTACCCAGGAATGCTTTTTCTGAGATTGTGAAATATTGTGCACAATGGGAAACCTAGAAGAAGCCTATTTCTAATAAACTGCTGAGCTTCACTGTAGATGAAAAAGGCCAAACAATATTTTCCCTTCATTAAGAGTTAGAATCCCAAATAGATGAGAGCCAAACTGACTGGAAATGGCTGAGGATAATTTTCCAAACATGGACCCCCATGGAAACCTGGAGTTAAGATTAAACCAATTACCAACACTACCAGCAGAACTGGGTAAGCTTGTATTACTGCTGATAAAAGAGTGATGTAATACTATGAATTATATCCAAACTTTTAATGGGAAGGATTTAAAGTTTGCATTGTAATGAACACTGAGGTGCATACGTCAGTTTGACGTATGTCAAGGCAATGTAAAGAGCAGTGAATCATCTTAAACCAAACTACTGAACAAAGACAGTAAAAACTTAATAGAAACTGCACATAAAAACAAAGATGATCTTCTAAAGGGGTTCTTTAACTGCTTCTAATAAAAAAAGTTCTGTATAACATCAAACAGGATAATTATGTTGTCATAAAAATGTACTATAGAATGAACTTTTTTAAGCATACAGAATATTATTGCTGTATATTATTCCATTAAACTATGTATGTGGTAGTGATGCTGTCCAAAGCTTAATGGCATTAAAAAAAACTTTAAGCATTAGGTTTAACGCTAGAAGGCCCAAAATTTTCTAGCCTTCTTTTAGCCAGGAGGATGCTAACTGGCTAGGCTTTTGGCTATCATTAGCATCAATTAATGTGTAAATGAGGTCATTACCTGAGCAATGTGCGTTGGAGTGGAGTGGAAATGGAATGTGTGGGGGATGGGAGAGAGGGCTGCTAAAAGCAGAGAACTTTCTTCAGAGCAGAGAAGGCTTTGGAATGAACTAGAATAGAACTTCAGCCAGATTCTGACTCAGAGCTGTCTGATCAGTTCTAAGGTTAAGTTTTATTTCACATTATTTCCTATTTCATGTCAAACACGTAAGTGGAAAATACCAAAAAATCAGAGTGTAGTGACAGAAATATCTACTCTGCCTTTTTTTATTTTCCACTTTTTTGTTTGTGCACATTAGGAGACATTTACCACCATCTGAAGTGCAAGACATATTAGTATATATGCATAAATTTGTCCCTGCTGACAAGTTTGGGATCCAGTCAAACACTGTCACCCTTTACAACACCACAAAGTGTGGCTTGGATGTGATGGACCAGATGGTGCGGGAGTACACTGTCCACACAGAAACACAGCGCTGGCCAGTTGCCGTGTTCTATAATATGACTGACATGGCAGCAATGAATGCACATGTGCTGTATCAAGCATGCACCGATACGCAGGAAAGATAGGTGGACTTCCTGGTGGAGCTTGCAAGAGAGTTGGCTAGCTCTCATATGGCTGAGAAGAAAGCAAGAAAAGAAAAATTGCTTTGGACACAACCTTGCCCTGGGAAAAGAGCCATGTGCCAGGTCAAACACCAATGCAAGAACAATCATGCCACTGTGCGGTGTGTTCACTGCTACAGATACACATGTGGTAAATGCAGACGGGAGATACCATGGCAGTGCCAGGATTGTGAGTGACTGCTGAAATGTACTCACTCACTTTTTATTATTATTTGTAATAACAAATAGTTGGTTTGTTTTTTATTTTACTTTGCACTGTTTTTATCAATAAATCTCAAAGGAAAAAACCCACGTGTGTTGTTTTCTCCCTTAGATGGCAAAGTCTCCCTCCCCCACACATTCCATTCACCTGCAGATTGCCAAGGTAATGACCACATTTACATAACAAAAACAGGTGATTAAGGATGTTAGCTAAAAACCTTCCAGCCCATCGACTGCCCGGTGGGTTTTGTAGGTAGCTCTGTGGTACTTCTAGTGTTAAAAGAGACAAATATGCATGAATTGCATTATTTTCTATTGTTTTTGGGTTCTACAGTCATAAGCGAAGGTTTGGTTGCCTTTGTTGCATGACTGAGACTGTTTCTCTCCACAGAATATCTCCATACCATGCAGGGTTCTATGCCTTTTCATGTGCACTCTCCTCTTCAATTCACATTAAAGGTTGTTAATGGGGTTTAGGTCAGGGGACGGAGATGGCCATGGCAGAAGCTTGATTTTGTGGTCGTTTAAACATTTTTGTGTTGTTTCAGAAATTTGCTTTGAAACATTATCCAGCTGGATGATCCAATAATGTCTGTGATGTCATGTACCCTGACAATGGTTTCAGGGCTTTTGGAGGAAAAACAGATTCACACCTTCACAGAACCTCCATCATATTTTACACATGGCATTAGATTCATTCTACTGTATATTGGAACCATCTTTCTTTCAAGATAAATATAATGTGTTCATCATAGTTTCCAGAGGTGGCAATAATTGTGGAACATGTTGTAAATAATTATTTATTCATGAAAACCTTTTTCTCTACCTTTACTTCATTTTAAGTTGAAATCAATTTAAGTTCAATTTTCTAATTTCTTTAAAGTGAAATTAACTCTTTTTACTAATCTTTACAATGGGTACCAATAATTGTGAAAGGCACTGTAAGTATACAACCCCCAATACATTAAATGCAAATCTTCTATAAAAAAAATTAAAAACTGTGCGCTAAAGTTTTTTTACTTTATAAAACCAATAAAATACATAATTTTACCAGAGAGTTTCAAACTTTTTGCAGAGCACTGTGTTTGGCTAATGTCTTTTGTAACTGACATTGGAAGTCAGATGGGCATTTGGAGATGAGGATAGCTACAGTCTGTGCAACTGTAGCTCTTCTGTGGGGCTGTCTAAAACATTTCCTCTTGAACGTTAATTTTAAATACAATTAATCACTTAACACCCCTCCTAAAAATGCATATCTGTGTCAGCTTTAGTTGAAATAAGAATGACTTGCTAACTTACCCTGTCAAGAAAGCCTGAAGTCAGAGTTTGATACTGCCTCAGATACTTTAAAAAAAACAATGTGCATACAATGCTGAACAACTGTACAAAAGTTGGAGAACATCATGTGAGCACTAGCTGTACTGATTTTCTGCTTCTGAAAATAGTATCAGAACACTGTTTGGATTGTGTTTTAATGCTACTACTCGATAAAATGCAAATTACATTTGAATAAAGTTATCAAATTCAGAGTAGCACCATGAATTATAGTTTCAGTTAAACATGGACGATGTGGACTATTTTCATCTTTTATCTTAGCTATTCATTTGTCAAGGGCAGTGCTGTGTACATATGCGTGTATTTGACCCAGAATTGTCTCTGGCCAGATATTAATAAATGCAGCAGCTTGATTTATTGATGATTTCTATTAATAAATACCACTGTGCAGATTTAATGCCATGTCCAGTTAAGGGACATTATTGTTATAAAAAAAAATAATGCTGCATTGCAAGTAAAATACAGATTTGGCAATGGTTAAATGTGGCCATGTTATAGAATGTGAAAGCTACTTGTTTCTGGTGTGATTTTTAAGGAGGTCAACATTACACCCATAGCATTCACCACTCATCATTTTACTGCTCCAATATGGTAGTCATGAATTTGATAGGTTATGTTAACAGGTCCTAATTGATACATGCATGACTGATATTCATACTGTTCTCAGAATGACTGAACTGAGGGGAAATATTAACAAGACACACAGCAGTAAAATATATAAGGTTAGACAGTTGATAGATGTCTTCTTTTATGTCAGAGGTTCTTTTATTAAGGGTTTATATTACACTTCTACAACTCTACAAATATCTGCAAGCAACATCTACTGAAATTTTCATCACAAATAAAAATCTTTTGTTTCATGACTTTTTGACTTTTCCCTAAAGGAACTTTTTTTACTAAAATAAAGACACTGTAATTAAACATGATTTGCATGTGATGAAAGGAATAAAAAAAGCCCTCTACACCACTCATCAGCTAGCCCAGTTCATTATAATAAAACACAAATATGCAGAAATGTTCGTTTTTAGCACTTTAATGAGCAAAGGTCTTATGCTTCCTCTTGTTAGAAAAAAGCCTCCAATGATGAACCTTTATGAGATTTATCAGACCATCAAGCCAAACAAAAAGCTTGTCTGAGGCAGAAAATTAGAGTCTGTTTTTCTGTCTGTCCATAATTACCACGGTGTTAACATAGAGTCAAGAAAACATAGCATGACAGGCCGTGTAATCAGTAAGAAGGTAACAGGAAAAAGCTATCCTTGAATGACTCATGTCAAGTTGTCCTTGAAGTTACTTTGAGGTAAAGGAAATGCATCGGATGTGGGTCTGTCTTTCTACATTACACTCAGGTCTTGTTTTTACTTTTGGAAGAGCCATAGATTCTTTGGTGTTGATGTGAAAAGTGACATGTGGATACCGTGTGACCCTCAGGTTATTGAGGTATCCAGGACATGACATATGAGCTTCAGAACCTTATTTCATTTCATCATGGAATGAGGCTAAGGCATCTATTTTCTACTCTTCTTTATATGACTAAATATGTAGAGGAAATAATTTGTATATTATAGGTGAACAATCATTTTTAAGGCAAAAGCACAATGTAGGAAATGACACCAAACAGATATTCATGTCTAATTCTAGCCTAGGAAATGTTCAAATGTCATTCTTCATGGAAAAACAGCACACAAAAGCAAAACATTAGGCAGACAAAATGAGCAGACACATGGAGATGAATCAGTGGGTCCTTGGGCTCTGAGTCATTCATATATATTTTGTGAAAGAAAAAAACATGCTTGAAGGACAATTACCAGTGGACTGATAAGAGCTCTTACATATATACAGTGCCCAGTAATGCTAATCTTTTAGCTTGGGACGCTGCGTTGACACAGAGTGAGCCATAGTATGCACTACACATCGTATAGGATGGGAGATTTCACAGGTGTGTATGGCCTGAGCTGATACACAGATTAATGGTTAAACTCCATCTTTTCCCACCTACAGCACAATAAACTCAGAGCCCCGGAGGCATTCACAAATCTCCAAATCGTTGCCATGCAACCGTCCCTTTCTGTCCATCACAGGTCAGTCTGAAGGGCTTCTTATACACTGGGGATCACCCACTGCTCAAGAAGCACTGGACTGGAAGAAGTATGATAAGCTAGAAAAGACCTCACCTGACCAAGTCAATGTCAGGGTGAGAATTCAAATTCACATTCTGTTCCCCCACTGGTCTAAAACTGCTATTGTGAGCAAATGAACATTAAAAAAAGAATCATATTGATGTCAATATACCACAGCCCCTGATCGCCTTTCCAGAGGACGAGTTTTTATGTTTTTTTAGATGATAATGTTTATTAATAGCTAAAGCATGATTGGGCAAGTGTCTATGCAGCTGTTGTATTTGTTCTTGTTTATTTGTTTGTTTATTTGTTTGTTTATTTGTTTATTTGTTTGTGTTTGTTTGTTTGTTGAATGAACATTCTGAAACTGAAAACTACTGCTGACATCACAGCCACAGCCCACAATTCTACTGAGCCTCCAGCTTTCCAAATTTGGTTTTCAGAATCACATTTTCTTTTTTGCTGGAATTTCAGTGTAATTAACAATATTATTGTAAAAGGTTTTGTTTCATCCTGACTTATATTAATGTCTCTAATAACTGTGTAATTGTAATATAATAATACCTGCAAAAATGTAACTACTGGTGATGAAGTCACTGTTACACCCAGATGTACAGTAGTGCGGTTTACATAATTACACATGTTTATCAGCCTCAGTGTACACTCAAGTAATTATATATTATTATTGATATAACTTTTATTACTATTTAATATAACATAGGGCCACAATTTTAAAATGTGGTAGGGATATTTAGAAACACTGCTATTTGATTTGTATTTTTTTTAAGACTTTGCTATTTATATCCTCAAAATAATTAAAGAAACAATTTTTAATCAGTATAGCCTCAAGGCAATTCAACGTCTGGGATACTGATCTGGTCAGTGAAGTAGCAGAGGGGGTTGTGAATCAGTTTCAGCTGCTTTGGTATTAATGAAATTAACAACAGGTGCTCTAGAGGGGCAACAATGAGACAATGGTTTTACAGGTGGAGGCCATTGACATTTTTCCTCCTCATCTTGTCTGACTGGTTTTGCACTGGTTTTGCATTTGGCTATGGTCAGTGTCACTACTGGTAACTTGAGGCAATACCTGGAGCCTACATCAATACATACCATTGCCAGAAGGTTTACTGTGTCTCCCAGTCTCAAGAGCATGGAGGAGATTATAGGAGACAGGCAGTTACTCTAGGAGAGCTGGACAGGGCTATAGAAGATCTTTAACCCATGAGCAGGACGTGTATCTTCTCCTTTGTGCATGGAGGAACAAGACGAGCTCCACAAAATGACCAAACATCAGAAACAAAATTCATGAGGGTGAATTGAGGGCCTGACATCCTGTAGTGGGCCCTATGCTTGCTGCCCAGCATCATAAATCCCATTGTCAGATCCTACACTGGTGTAGTTATAGTGGTGCATGATAATGCCTGGACTCATGTGGCAAAAATGTGCAGTTAGATCCTGGAGGATGAAGGCTTCTTTCTATGTCGCCATGTTGCACTGCAGACTGTCTAGAGCTCAGTGATGGTCCAGATCTGGGTGGACAACCATCCATTATGTCATTCTGAGAACATCCCAATGTTGTCAGGAATGCATACAAGCATGTGGTGGCCATTCACACTACTGAGTACCATTTTGAGTGTTGCAATGAAATTTGGGCAAAATAGATTGGCCGGCTGCATGAATTTTTCAGGGTGTCTTTGAACGCAGCTCACTGTACGTTAATAACTTTCAGTTCCATCAAACAATTGGAATCCTTTTGTTCCTAACACATTATCCAGTCCGTATCAGAGATCTGATGTGTCATCAAAGACAGTCAGGCAACAGTCTAGAATGTGGAAGAACCTTGGTCTTGAAATGTTATATTGAACAACAGAAGTAATGTCATACATTATAGTAGCTGCATTTCTTCTCTCTGACTTTCTCCAGCTCCTTCCACTCTCCCAAGCACACACAAAAAACAAATATAAGACAGTCCTTTGCTGTCTGTAGACCAAACATATCTTGTAAAAAGTAAAGAAACTTCTCTCTGTGTTACTTGTTTTGAACATTGCTATTAGTTGTTTGCTGAGATTTTTCTCAAATTTGTGCAAATTAAATAATGTCTCCATGTAAGTTAACAGGCATGAGATCATAAATACTGAAAATTATTACATTCTTGCAAGGTCTTTCTTTTCCCCTGGAACAAATGAGGCCTCTGAAAGCCGAAAGAATGGGGCTCAGGTGATAAAGCCCCAGGTGTTGACATCCAAATCCATCCTCACCTCTCTTCCATCTGCATCATCTGGAGAATGTGAAACCACTGAGCGGAAACACAGCGTTAATGACAGTTAGAAGCCCACTCTATCTGATTAGATCACTAAAGCGTCAACCAGGAACTGCTGAAACACCACCTCAACTACAACAATGCTACTTCTACTCTTACGATCAGAGAATATGTTTTGGCAGGGGTGGTGGGGGTGTGGGGATTTTGATTCCCCATTGGTCATAGTGCCCTATTTGGTAAGTCTACACCCTCCTTCTACAAACAAGTCTGTTTTTCACCCCTCTACCCCATCGTCTGGCATTTTGTAGACCATGCTCCCTTTTATGCATTGTATGTTGTAATGGGACATGATATGACTGATATGATGCCAATATTTTTGTAATATTTGCCAACCAAAATATGCAGCCAATGTTCAGCATCATCACTAAGCCAAGCTCTGAGATGAGACCAATAAAGGCATGCACAGTAATCTTTTGATCCAGAGATAACACCATGCTGAAAAACATTTTAATGTCACCTTTTGTGGCAGCAGGATCAAGTGGCATTAGTTATAGCACTTAAAGACATTTTGCTGTCTCGCTTTATTTTGTAAGATAATTTGTACTGTAAAACAGTTTCTGAAATTTCATATACTGAAATGCTATAAACTTCTAATTAATTCTTATGAAACTAATTAGCTTTATATGAATTTCATTCATCATATAGCTCTATACTAATCACAGAGGGAATTTAACAGATGAAAAGGTTCCATATTGTGCAGGCTGATATTGACAGGGGGCCGTTTGCAGTTTTTCATCATCCAGTATGAACAAACATGCTTTTGTCACTCTAGATATGAAGTGGCTAATGGTATGGATGCTTTTTACGGAGTGCTGTGGAGCAGATAGATCTCTCTGCAATATACAGCTGTCTCTGTAGACACCATTCCTGCCCAGGGTGTTTTATGCAACACAATATTGCATTTCATTAGTATGCACCATTTCATGTGTAATGTTCAGGGTCATTAGAGTGAATTATATTTCCCTTTAGAAGTTTTCATCTATCACTTATCACCACTGGTTACTAGTGTCTGCTGGGTCTACTGATGTGCATCATCTATTTGTTTGCACATACTGCATTTTTAGCTTCTTAAAGAAGAGTAACCTTTTTATATAAGTTGCGAGGAGAGGAGTGAACCATTCTGCTTGTTTCAGATGCAGTTGCGTTGGGGAACATTCTACCACACACTTTCATCAACCACAATACCGTTCATGACAATGCCCTGTCATTAAGTTACAAATGCTGAAATGTTTTTCTTTGCTCCAGCTGATATATTTTATTTAAAAAAAAAACAGAATTCCACAAAAGAATCAATTCTGGTTTCCTAAGAAACATTTCAATTAATACTTATTTAAACAATTGATCTTATAAACAAGCTATGTGAATGTGCAGAAACCAAATTTAATATTTTGTTTATATACTATTAAACAACATTTACACCCAGACAGTGTATATTTTAAAGCTTATTATTCAGTAACTAACTACTAACTACTATAAACATTAATAATTATTATTATCATTATTATTATCATTATTATTAACTACTATGATGCAATGACTGTTATTAATATGTAATTTATATAGTTAATTCTTGTTCTCTCTCTCTCTCTCTCTCTCTCTCTCTCTCTCTCTCTCTCTCTCTCTCTCTCTCTCTCTCTCTCTCTCT
>JBBIGC010000007.1:16891934-16902242 GCA_037576955.1 Lepidarchus adonis | reverse complement strand
ATAGATAGATAGATAGATAGATAGATAGATAGAAAGAAAGAAAGAAAGAAAGAAAGAAAGAAAGAAAGAAAGAAAGAGAAAGAAAGAAAGAAAAAAGATGTCAAACTCATTATTATGGTGTATGAGTTGCATTGCATCTTGGTTGCAGAAAGGAAAAGAAAGGAAAATTATTTCACATCTAACAGTATGAAAGCCTCTGTTTTCACACAGAGCAGAACTGGAGAGAACAGATTCATGCACTGTGTGATGACTGTGTCAATATTCTGAGAGAAATTAGAGATATGGAGACTCTGCCCTGCTGCTACCAAAAGCTAATCATTTCAGACAGAACTCATTACTGTATGCTCATGTGGAATGAGAGCAGGCTGTTTCTATAAGCTCATGACGTCAGCTTTGGCTAAATCTAGTCGCATCATTTCAATAACCTGCAAACTATCTTTCATCTCAAATTCAATGCTCCTCCAATGTCATGATTCTAAAACAGATAGCTATTGACAATCAAAATGTGCTCTGTGATGAAGGCCATTTCTAAAGGTCAAACAACAAGAAAAACATTAAAGAAGGCCTCAGGACTAGGTTAAGGATAACATAGCACAAACAAAGCTTCTCATGACTGACCCAATCAACAGCAGAAACATCAGAGCTAAAGAGTAACACTGATGAGAAGGATGTTCCCACCTGAGCCTTCACTCAAACTTCATGAGGAAACAAATAAAATGAAAAACAAGTGCAAACAGCAATTAGGAGTGTAAAAATGGAAATGTTTAACAGTGTGTATTTCCATTTTATATTACTTGACATGTCATTCAGTACAATGCACATTCATTTTTGGTGCAGGTGGCATCTTTTATTGTGACGCTTTGATAGAGCCACATGCCAAATTCATTCCAAATGGCACCAGTGAAACTTCCATTAGTGCTTCAGCAGCTGTAAGTGGCAGGTTGATTCAGGCGTCAGGTTGTGTAGGAGAGTGTAGGTGTGACTCATCATATTCCACACTATAAACACATCCTCCATGGCACTGAGTGCATTAATGGCTTCTCTAACATCTAAAAGATTTTCAAAACTTAAGACATAAATATGTCAATTTTAAGAACAATTAATACATTTTCTGTGACTTCTATTAAGACAGCATAGCTGATTTTGATTCTGGTCTCAGTAATATACAATTTGCCCAAAAAATTATTTAAAAATGAATGCAGTGAAATGCATATATTTTAATGTTGTATAATTGCCAAATATAAGTAGATGTACATAAAATAAATGTAAGTGTCCTTTAAACATCTCTAAATTTATTTATATATATATATATATATATATATATGGGCTTTAGTTTAGAGAAGCACTAACAAATTGTTAAAACTAACAAACAGCTATTTCGAGTAGTCTATTCTCACATCTGAAGGTTAAAACTATAATCAAATTAAGAGAGATTGCACTTAAATATAAAGGCTTCTCTGCAACTTTCTTCTACACAGTGTAGAGTGTATCGTACCAACACAGAGCTAGCTGAGCAAGCGATGCCAGAATATCCAGTACTGTAACATTTATCTGAACATGATGTTTTTTAGAATAACGAAAACATGACCAACTGTACACATCATTCAAATCCCATCTCAATGACCCACCGCTTTTTAAAAAATGTGTTCAACATTTCAGCTGCACAGAAAGAACTGTGCGTGATTGAAGACTGCAAAGAAGATCAGACCTGAGCTCTCCAAATTCTCAGAAATGAAGGGTGCATTTCACTGCTGCATTCAATAGGCTTAGTCTGAGTCCTTGGCATTGACTTGTCTTATGACAGCCAACTATTAAGCTATGGAATGTTTCAGTCAGTTGGTGAAATGTTAACAACCTGTTTGCCTGAATTTTTATATGAAATATAAATTTATATATTTATTTCTATTTCAGTGGGAACTTGCAGCAGAATGTAAAGAATATGTCACATGCTAAAAGTAGTAGTAATAGTCCCAATGTGGGTAAGTACTGTAAATGTACACTATTGCTAGAGAGCACTAGGTGAGAAATGCTTTGTTCCAGAGGAAGACATTTCCTTATCCAGATTAAAACAATCTCTCTCCTGAATGTGGAAAGCAAGGTGTTCTCTTCTGTAATATAAAGTAAGATATCTTATATGGTGCAGAATCATTTCATTAATAACTCCATCCTAAATGTTGGTATCCCAGAATGTTTGAGGGGCTTGGAACACAACTTAATAATTGGTCAATTCATTTAAATGTCAAACAGAATCAACAACCTAACAGTTGTATAGCTAGACCATGAGAACATGTCAATCTGACACAACCTCATTCAGGAAGGTCAGGAAGCATGCATCATCCAGTCAGCACTATGAGGGTTCATTAACATCACAATAACAGTTGGGTCACATGTCCAAGCAAGATGGGGCAATGTTTAAATGCATCAGAATGAGACCGTCTCACCAATACTATGAAACCAATCTTCCAATCTCACTACCAATCTCACCAATACTACAAATCAGACACATAAATGGCTGAAAGACTAACAAAACCAGACTCCCTGGTCGTTTAAGACATGGCTGTAGGAGCGTGGCATTCTGGCCAGGTTTACTGGCTCAAAGTTCACAAGTAGATGTGATCTGCTGTTGCGTCAAGAGCATCAAAGAGCATCAAGAGAGAAATCAATAAGCACCTGTAGAGATGGTTGGGAGTTCCCCCCAGGCTTCTCTTCAGTGGGCCTCTACATTAGATTTGTGATGTACAAATCTCTATATCTCTTCTACGTCCTCTACATAAGAACTGGGTGTCAAAACCAGATTGAGGTTCAAGCAGTCAATGCAGCTATTAAGCAGGCAGAGAGCTCCTTGAAGCTACGACACATTATTGGCTTTAATCAGCAGAACCTCAACTCATCTTGTTGGCAGAGCTGTGGAGACTGTAGCCCTTCTGTATTTCCTACATCTTCACTTTGTGTATGATACTCTACCTTCACTATCACACATGTACATATGGAGGTGGAGAGAGTATCAGTGGCACCGCAAAAGGCCATAACCTTTATTAAGGAGGGAGCCAGGCTTTTCTCAACCAAAAGACCAAACCTAAATCTGGTGCAAACTGCCAGGTTCTGGGAGATGAAGGCTATCATGGAAGGGCTAACAAGTAAGTCTTCTAATTCTTCTGTCAGAAAGGTGTTTTTGACTGACACTCCATTCTAAACTGATAGGTTCTAGAATGACACACTGTCAAATGTAGTGCTATCTGCTTCAAAGTTGTGTCAGACCCAGCAATTCATGCTTCACTGCTCCACAGACTGTGATCCATATAGTAAAGCTGTCTAAGGCAGGCCATCACTGTTCCTGTATATAAGTCTCCAGTTAAGTCAGTAAAGTGCATAATGTAAGTTGAGCAGAATCACACTAGTAATTGTCATTCAGTCTTCCTATAACATGACATCTGAAATATGTTATATATCTCACTTTCAAAGCAAAAAAGAACATCAGGTAAGTCTTTAAATACAGCAGCTGCCTTCTAAAGACTGAAAAGTGAAAGAGTGCTGCCACACTCAGTAGTACCCTAAACACAGTTAGGGATTGATTTTTGTCACAGCTTTTGTAAATTTGATCAGTGGACTTACATCAATTTGTTCAGGAAGATGAACAACACAATACAACATCTGTCAGTGAGGACACTGAGCACAGTGGTAATCACTGTCTGTCTAATGCTGAAGCCAGACTCTGGGCTGGAACATATAGCCCTCATTGATGTTCAAGGACCTGACTGAGAACATTTATAATGTAGCCTATGCCAATTTCCCCTGTCACGTCATAATACGGGTAAAACAAACAAGCAAAGAAAACAATCAATTATGAGGTCGTTATACAGCTTTTGAAAATGTTTACAGAAAATGTCTTTATGACCCCACGCCGAGTAGTTTGTCCTCTTTATACCATTTAAAGCAATACTGCCCTCCTGTGGCATAAGTCAGCCATTTTGTGTCTCGATCTACATTTAAAAAGTATATAGCCATTAAAACACAGTCCTATGTGCAGCTTGAGATACCGAATCACTGTTAATCACGTTACATAAATGGAACTGCTATAATTGGCTATAGAAACATTTGCAACCTGAACTTCACAAGCATCACAGCATTAACTTGCTAAAAAGCATATAATAATTATAAATAATTAAAGAAATCAGTGGATGGTTTCATACTTTCGCTTTCTAGTCAAACATGACAAATGGGTTTTCCCCGGTTTGCTCGCGGAAAAGCGGAACGTTTAGTTGGCAAGTGTTTCCTAGGGGACACAAAAAGAAGTGGAGACAGCCGGCCAGCAGCTCCGTTAAAGCCGTTGGTGAAAACATTATGCTAATTTCTGCAACAGCTTTGGTGTGTATTTGTTCGCATTTCGTTATTTTTCTTAACTTATGTGTTTAACACCAGCGGTCGTGCTGTAAAAGGGCTTGCTTTTGTTGTGTTTTCTCGTATTCAGCGTACAACTCTAAGTCAGCAAGCTAACAAAAGACCAACAGCCAGCCAGCGAAAGATGGACAGTCAGTCTGTAACGAAGCTATTGATACAAACCATAAAACTATTTTTTAGACTCGTACAGTTTGGTTTATCGTAATATAGTTAACTCCTTTGCAATTGCTTTCATGTCATCTTTACATTAATTCGTTTATTACTAAACACGATAAAGTCGTGTCTGTTTTAGCCCAGATTAGCGCTCTAGCATGCTAAGGTGGCTACCACTACTGTTTACTATATTAACTGACGATCTCATTTACCAGGCTGAGTGATGAGTAAAGAGTTACAGATGAGGGCTGCAATTAATCAAAAGTTAATCGAGATGGGCGAAAGGGAGAGGTAAGTTTCTATCTCGTTTAAAAATACGACGTCGCAGAAAGCGTTCCTTGTCTAATGTTTCTTAACTTTCTTACAGGTTAAAGGAGCTTCTTAGAGCTAAACTAATCGAGTGTGGTTGGAGAGATCAGTTAAAAGCACATTGCAAAGGTAAGAACAGACTTTTCATTGCTGAAGTGCCATCCATTAAGGTAAAATTAACATTTTCTTATTTCTTTCATATTTTCTAAGGTCCTTAAAATATGTCCAATTCATAACCTATTGTTTTGCACAATCTTCGATTCTCAAATGTGTGCTTTTGAGTCTATGTAGATTCTGTTCTTAACCATGAACAAAACTGAAATGAGCAAATATTGGGGAATGTCAGAATTTCTATGGAAACCATACAGTAAGTGGGTTTTAAGAAGAAACTACTTATTAAGAAAGGTTGGTGAATGAGGCCCAATATATGTATATTGAGCAATCCAAGGCCAAAACATTTGGAGAATAACTGTTTGTAGTGATACCCAAAGGTATTGCCTTACTATCTGCCAGGAGTATTAATTTTGGAGTTTATTGTAAATTGTTTATTGGAAGTTGGGCATTTGTTCATTGCTTTTCCGTGATGCCCAATTTTAAGTAATGTGTACAGTGATTTGTGATCAGTTTGTTATGAATGTTGGAAAAGGGCTAGATTAATCCATGTGAATTTTGGGGGGTAGGAGTGTACTTGTAGGAATAGTAGTGATTTTAGTAATCTGACCACTTTAGTGAAGGAGCTGTTGCTGGGTGTGGTGGTGGAACAACTGCTCCAGTACTTTATTAGAAAGCAGAAGGGTGAGGAGAGGGATCTGAGTAGCTATCTAGATTGCTTTTGGTCTTGTGGCTGGTGTTTAAGGAGGTGCTGATGGTGAGTAAATAGACCTTCATTACATTCTCTGCTGTCCTCACAATTTGCTGTTGACTCCTGTGGTCTGAAATGGTACATTTTTCATAACAGCCAATTAGACGGCTTGTCTGAATTTTCTGTTGTTCCCTGTAGAAAGCACAGAGTATGTGAGGGCAATGTTTGGTCTTTTTAGCCAATACAGAAAGTAAAGTTGTTGTGGTTTCTTCTTAATCCTCACTTTACTCATAGAAATATGTCAAAATGCCAGACTCCAGGTACTTCTAGATTGCTTTTGATCCAGTTAGTTCCTAAAGTCAGATGCTGCTACTTCTGTATTCAGAATATATGTATCCTGTAAGACAACATTTGACATATTGTACATTGTGAGCACTGGTTGTTGCTTTTGCAGAGGTCATCAAGGAAAAGGGCATTGAAAACGTCACAGTAGAGGACTTGGTTGCTGGAGTCACCCCTAAAGGAAGAGGTGATTTTTTAATAAATGTTTTATTTGTTAAACTCCACCTTTTTATGAAGATTAAAAAATAAGCCAGTAATAAGAGCCCCTTTATCGGAGATGATCCATTCATTGTCTTATTTGTTTGGAATGGAGTATATAACTAATGCTTTCTTTCTCTTTTACAGCCCTTGTACCTGACAGTGTGAAGAAGGAGCTTCTGCAGAGAATAAGAGCTTTTCTAGCACAGCATTCTACATGATGCTTGACTGAGTATATGACTTAATGCCAATTGAAATGTCACATTAGCTGTGAATTGTTTAACTTTTTTTAATTCATTTGTTAATTGTCATATTTGGGATAAAGAAATATAAACAAATCAGTTAAATGATTTTGTTGCACCAATAAAGTTTGCTCATGTTTATACAAAACTTGATGTGATGTGAACAGCCTGGGGTAGGTTTTCGGCTCACAGATCATTTCAGATTGGGCAAAATATGAGTTTATGCATAAGCTATTACTTGGAATCAAAGATATCAGACCTTCTAACAGAAGTTGTTCTTGGCAGAGGCAGTCTAAGCAGCACAGGGAGGGGTGTGTCAGTTTGACCCCAGGCCAATTGTCAAGTCTGATTCCAAGCGTTCTTTCAGATCTCAAAGCAACAGCCTGTACGGACGCAGCTCACCCAACATTTTATCAACACTGCCTCTTGCTTTCATACTGATGACTGAATTGTAGTCACTTTATACTGAAATAGCTTCGGTTTTACTTTTTTTTCTCATTTTTTAGTTCCACCTTAAATTCAGTTTTGTAGATTCCCCATCTCCTCGCTAACAGAAGGTTAGCAATGCAAATATTTGTCATCTTGGCAAAAGTTTATTAAATAAGTACAAAAAGAGTATAAAGGCTCTATAACAGCCCTATAATGGTTCATCTATAATATATTTAATGCGGTGAAGGACTAAACACTGAGACTACGCTCATGGTCAGGATAGATATTCCTCATCTGACTTCTATTGCTGTATATGCACAATGTATTTCTTCACTTGATGTTCTCTGTTAAGAGACCTGCATATAACTTAAAGAGTTAATATATAAGTGAGGCTTAGATCCAAAGATGTAAGTTTTATATGTCATATTTTCAATCCCTATTTTCATTAATGTAATTCTTCAGGAATTTAGGAATAACTTTTTAAAATTCATTTCTTCACAATTTAGGATTTACTGGTTTAAAGATAAAGATGTAATCCACGCTATCCATTTTGGCTAAGATAAGTTGTATTAAAGTAATGGCTTTAAAGTTGCACAGGATATTTAAATAAATAAACAAATCCGCTCCCTATTTAGAGCCGGTTTAGTTTGGTCATATCCTTTGTTATTTAGTCCAGCTGGACTTTGTCAGTGGAAGACAGGTCGATTGAAGCCTGCATAAGTGACTTCATCTTAATGAGTATGAATACATACCTCACACACATACAGGTAGTCAAAACAATTTCTCAGATTTATGCACGTATGTGTTGCCTGCTTGCATTTAACACAGAAAAAGCAAATAAAGGACAGATGTTCCAAGATGCTACATGGTTAATCAGAAAAATCCAGGCCCAATTTCAAATCCATGGTTACTGTTGATCAGTCCTGCATATCAACACAGGAATTTTACAGAACAGCCTGGTGAGTTTCCTCACATGAATCACTCGCTTTGAGTCTTTACACATTTCGATTTCATTTAGGTCCAGACTTGGGTAACTCGTTGGGCTGTGTTGGGGAAAGTGTGATGAATCAAATTTCAAGCACTGTATGTTCTGTGTGCAAAATTAAAGAATGTTTGGAAAGCTGCACATGTAATATTAATAATAATATCCTTTTATCATTGTCCTTGTGTGTTAGTAACTCTTGCCTTTGAACAGTTCTTGACTGCGTTGTTTATCCCTGAGTTCTAAAGACAACTTCACACTATTCTGTTAAATTTGCCTAAAAAAGTTACACATGCATGCGCGCGCACACAAATATACATACAGTGGTGTGAAAAAGTGTTTACCCCCTTCCTGATTTATTTTTTCCCCCATGTTTGTCACATTTAAATGTTTCAAATCATGAAACAAATTTAAACAAAAGACAACACAAGTAAACACAAAATGCTGTTTTTAAGTGAAGGATTTTATTATTAAGGGAGAAAAAGAATCAAACCTACATGACCCTGTGTGACAAGGTGATTACTCGCCTGCTACAACATAACAGTGGTTCATCACACCTGAGTTCAATATCTCTAGCAACAACCAAGCGTGATTACTGCCACACCTGTTCTCAATCAAGAAATCATAAGACCTGCCTGAAAAAGTGATGTAAACCAAAAGATCCTCAAAAGCTAGACATCATGCTGAGATCCAGAGAAATTCATGAACCAAAGAGAAATATCTGTCCGTGTGGAAAAGGTTTTAAAGCCGTTTCTAAAGCTTTGAAACTCCAGTGAACCACAGTGAGATCCATTATCCACAAATGGCAAAACATGGAACAGTGGTGAACCTTCGCAGGAGTGTCTGGCCGACAAAAATTACCCCAAGAGCGCAGCAATGACTCATCCAAGAGGTCACAAAAGACCCCACAACAACATCCGAAGAACATTGGGTTTTTTTCACAACATTTTAATTGGATGAAGGTCACGACTTTGACATTCCAAGACATTCACTTTCTTCCTTAACTATTCTCTGGTTGAACGACTTGTATGTTTAGGATCATGATTTTCGATTATAATGTTTTCCATTACAATTCTCTATTACTGTTCAGAATTCCCTGTTTCATTAATGATGGCAAGCAGTCCAGCTCCAGATGCAGCAAAACAGCTGCAACCAGGACACTCCCACCACCCTGCTTAGTTACCCTGGGACTACAATCTGACTGTTGATTGGTGAAGTCTTTAAAGATGGTCAGCTTCATGGGCATCAACAACTCTGAGGTCCTCAAACAACTCATTTATCACACGTGTGTCGTATTTGTGATCAGACTTTGCTGGATCTCTGTTCTTTAAACAAAACAGGGTCTCACACCTGACTGTCATCCCATTCACTGAAAACACCAGACTCTGACTTCATTGTCAAATTATATGGTAATCCTAAGCATTTACTTACTTTGGCCAAACACACATGTATTATTAGATCATTTAAAAAATATTTTAATGAATAAATATATAACTTTTTGTCTTATTTGTGTAAATACGTTTCTTTTGTCTTTTTCTCTAAGTTAAGGACTTGTTTAAAAATCAGAAGCTGTTTTGTGGCACATTCTTATAAAAAATATAGGAAATTTCCCTCAAGATCAACATGTTTAGGGTAAATTCTCAAAATCAGAATTTCTCAAAGGCACCTTGTGTCAGATTATTTGGCTTTTTGAAGAAAAGTAAGACGTGCTGTTGAGAAAGGCCTGATAGGGGGCAGTGCAACTCCAAGAACCAGAACAGTATCCGCGATCAAGCTGAGGCCTCAGTGATGCCTACTGCCTTACACAGCGGGGTGTCAATGGCAACGGGATTATCTATCAGCGCTGAGTGGCATGACTAGCAAATATTATTTTACACAAAGCATAGCTTCAGAAAAGTAGATTTGTAGATCATCGTTTGTAATTCAATCTACAATATGTTAAATGGATGATTGAAATTTCATATTTATTTATTCTTTCAACACAATAAAACTGATTACACACATCTTAGGCAAAATGACATATATATAGTAACTTTTACTCTGTAACATATGCCACTGGATTGTAGTGTAAAACTGCAGGCAGAGTGTGTGTTTGTAGAGTACCCGTTTATAGAGAGGGGTACTAAACTGTCACTGTGGTGGTCGCCTCAGTAATACACCTCTACAGTGTCTTTAGTTAGAGGGAGTCATTTCCCCATTGTGTTGTTTTTTAAAGGAGCACTGACTCTGTCCTGACTCCACTTCTCTTTTTACTTTTCCACTGAGAGACAACAGGTGTGAAAATGTACAGATACACCCATTACCTCCGGCTAAAAGTATTTAAGGCATAAAACGGGACCTACACCTTTATTCTGACACCACAGTAATCCCACTGATACACAGGTGTGTGTGTGTGTGTGTGTGTGTGTGTGTGTGTGTGTGTGTGTGTGTGTGTGTGTGTGTGTGTGTGTGTG
>JBBIGC010000007.1:16827206-16838480 GCA_037576955.1 Lepidarchus adonis | reverse complement strand
CGATCTTACTACTATTATTATTACTATTATTATTATTATTATTATTATTATTATTATTATTATTAATTATATTATAAAATTAATTTTGTTTGTAACAGTCTGGATATAACATTGTTCCTGCATAGAATTGATTTTTGACTAATACTTATCAAGGTTTGATTACTTTCCCCCATATCAAAACTAACCATTTGCTCATATTTATAAATATTCACCTTTGTGAGAAAAAGAATTAATAGGTCACGTAAAGAATCCAGAAAATGCTAATTGCAGTTTTCTTTCAAAATGTCACTTTCTTTTGCATCCGTCAGTGGCCATTACTCACCTTTAACAGCTCTGTAACTGCAATACATGCTAAAGCAGTCCAAGCCCTGTGGTCCCTGCTTTTTCAGCTGCCCTGGCATCAGACCTGCTCAGTGGCAAAGGGACCACTGGCAGATCAGATGGAATAATAAAAGAAAAGTGCTTGTTTGATAGGATTTATGGAAGAGCATAAAATGACATTTATTTTGCTGGAAGGGTAAAGTGGCGAGGGGGCTGTGAAATAACGTTTCGTCCCCTTCCTGCTCATGCGATGCTAGGATCCACCTGCCAAGGACAGAGCCAAACCAAAGACACTGGGGAGAGTGTGTGGCTTTAGAGTTCACACCCTTTGAAGGTGACATTACAGAACTACATACACACACAATTGTGAAATGTCTTTAGTTGTGTACTAGGACAATTGTTTCCATAATAATACAAGGTAGTTGCAGTGCCTGAGAGACCATTACAAATTATACCAAGGAAATTTTCGCATTGGTAATTAGAATAAAAGTGTCAGCCTTTGAGCCTATTTTATTCAAATAACAATGATAAATAATAAATATGTTTCTTAATAAAGTTCATAAAGTTTGACCTTGTAAAAAATGTTGATGTTTGTTGCACTACATATACCACTTTGATTCACACAGTGTTGTTTCTAGATGTGTACGGTTTATTTAACATATTTTCATGACATGGCCTGTCAACTTTCATTTGAATTTCAGGGGTATAGTTCCCAGAGTGAAGATTAAATTGCATGAATTTAAAAATGTGCGGTTTCCCTTCTATAGTGCCACTCAGCCTGTCAAGTGTAAGATTTAAAAGTGAGGGTTTTGACTTGCAAGTGTTTATCCATCATTATGGCAAACTGAATGTTTATCTGTGGTTCCACCAGGCATTTTTATCTTTCCCAGGAGGCTGCAGACTAATGAAGGAAACCATTTGAATGTTACAGATCTCTTTTGATTTAGAAGAAAATGTCTCAGAAAGCATGAAGAATGAGGGTTTTGGTGGTTGCTAATAGCACACTTGTTTTGGGGAGGATATTTTTCTATCCCCATTGAATGACTTTTTCCCCAAATTAGGTTTGACTGCCTTTGGCTAGAAGACAGTACTCACAGTTGATCTGTCTCCGCTAACGGCATGACAGAAGCCATCTCTCAGAGAATAAAAATGGCAGTGAAAGCGGAAGCCCGCTAACCTTTATCAAAAGCTCCATCCATCACCGGGCTGTTTAACCCGGGCCACACTGAAAGACGGCCCAATTACTCCTCCTAATGAATGAAATAAATACGTCCTCACATTAGGGCCCATTACGATCTCTCTTGCTGCCATTCCTCCCCACCAAGGGGAGTTCATAATGAGAGCCTGAACCTGGACTGTGCTACAAAGCAGCAGAATCTGAACTGTGACATAGCCTAAAACTACATCTGCTGCTAAAAGAGAACCCTGAAGTGAGATGTAGACTAGATTATGATTTGAAATATGTCTCCTCTATTGGAGACAGTGAGTGTTTAAAGGAATAGTCCAGAATGCTAAGCATAATCTCTATCTGCTGAATCTGTATCATACAGTTGATTACCATTCAATAATTGTGACTAATTTCCCTGTATTAATGAAAGGAAAAATAACAGAACTACAGTCTTAGACTAGGCCACAAAATTTTCAAGAACTACTGTCTTGGATATGAAAGGAGGCTCTGACTGGCATGCAGAACGACCAATTACAGAACATGGGGTGTGACACTAACGCCAGGTAGATAAAGTAGATTTGCAGTTAGTACAATTGGACAGATTAAATGTGGAGGAATTTAAAAAGATGTGAGATTCTGAGAACTTTGATAATTTTATTGTAATATTTACAACAGTAAAATTTGTGGATAAATTGTCTGAGGTTAAAACTCATGCAACAAAAAACAGATCATCTGTTAGCCCAAAACCCCATGAGCAATCTGCTTAGAAATTACTTTTCAGAGACATCTGGAATCTGGAATACTTTTTTTTCTTTTCAACATGTAAAATTAATAGTTGTGCAGCCTATTATAAGCAAGGTTCCAGTCAACAAATGTGGTTTTGTGTATTTTAAAGACTTTACAAGAGAATTCTGAAATCTGTGCTTATTAGTTTGGCTGTTTGTGTGGTTTGATCCTTCAGACATGGTCATATACCCATTGAACGCCTCTTTCTGTTCTGTTTCTACTGCTTTCCAGGTGTTCTAAATTTATAGCCAATTTTTGTCTTTAAAGCACAATAAAGGGCTGAGAAGCTGAGTTAAAGGAAGGGAGGAGGAGGAGTGTGGACCTCTGTTTATTAGATAGCACATAAGTTTATGATGTGGAAGGTCATTGTTGGTTAATAAGTGGCTATGTGAGTGCAGGCAGGTGCTGTGTTAACACCTTCTCTTAACTCCACACCATTCATTAGCTCAGTGGTAATGAAGGCTCTAGCATTAATAGGTGGGTGGCAAAGAAAGGCCGACCAGTTAATCAATGCAGTTCCTGTTTGAAGAGCTAAAACCAAAGAGATGAGACACTGGCTTCTGGAAAAATAGGTTGGGGTTGAGTTTGTCTGCTCCTTTAGGCATAGTCAGAGCAATGGTGACCTTCTTGGAAAGGTGTCATCCAGGTGGCAGAAGGGAGTGTGTATGAGAGTGTATTCATTTGAATGTGCTCATAATTAGTAATCTCAATTCATTCAGGTGGAAGAGTAATTCATTGTCCAGCCCAGTACAGTTTCAGTTTGCCTAAAATTAGAATAGCAATTGTTGTATGTTGTTAATTAGTATTAAGTGAAATCATATTTATTAATGTTATATTCATGTGTAGATTGCATTTGTGAGAGCCATTCATGGCTCTGTTTTGTACATATATGTATTATTTTGTTAGTGAATACTAAGTGAAGAATTTACTGGCTATTTAACTTTTTTATCCTCTGAACGGCTTTTTCTTCTGATCTCCTTATTAGTAAAGACAGACTAAGCCTTCATGTTCTAGAATAAAGTGTTGACTTGTGTTTCTCCACTAGTGGAATACAGGTAGTGAAGTGTTAATGGGCATTTCAAAAGACTCATAAGCTTACTGTGTGCAGTCACTCATGCTAGTTTCTATTCCTAAGCGAACTGATAACATGCAAATGTAATGTAAAGTGTGTATTATGGAGAAATTGAATTTTGTAGCATTATAGAATTTTACTGCAGTTCATTTATTTACTATGTTTTAGCCCCAAAATTTGTTTGTATCTATATCTCAAATGCACATATTATTCTATGGTGAATGAAATAAACCCTCAACCAGTTAGATGTTGTTTTAACTATCTTTTCAAAACCATATGTTCTGCTGTTGTGTTCTTTATCCTGCTATTGACTGTGAGCCATATATAGTGTAGTTTGCAGGGAGTAACTGTCTGTAAAGAAACAATTCAGACTTTAATGAGTATGGACTCTCCCCTCCATCTCTTTAGGCTGTCTAAACACCTCAAGCCCAAAGAGGGGGTGTGTGTTGGGAAGGTGGGGATTGTGGGAGACATGGTGCTCTCAGAGTTTAGCAGGACAAAGTAGTTTGTGTGCAGTAATTTAAAAAGGCAAGGGCCATTGGGAGGGTACAGTCAGAAAAGTTACAAGTGCCTTTCCTGGATTTCTTCTGCTTGAGATGTTTGATACTTATTATTGTACTTATCTTTCCCCTTTTACATTCAGCAACAAGAGTTCAATATAGTAATAAAACACTCAAGTGCTACATAGAATCATTTTAAGAGAACTCTAAAGTGCTATGATACTCCATCATTGCAAACACCCATTTATTATGTTTATTTTGGCAAGAAACATAGTATACAGAGAGTATATACGGTGTACAAATATGTAGTGACAGCTGTTCATCATATTAGATGAAATTACAAAACATTTTACTCACTGTAGCACCACACTTGAAAGCACTTTCAAATCAGTATCAGTGAAAGTAATAATGTGTTACAAAAATGTACTACTCAGGAGAAAATCTGATTATTTTTCAAAGATCTAGGAGTGAGGGTGAATTAATTCCCTACTAAATTCTAAATATTTTTCTGCATTTCTACTTTTCAATTATGTCAGTATTGTGCAAATAATATAAGGTTTTACTAGGAAATGTGGTCACACCATACCATGGTAAATTAATCAGACTAAATTAATTAAGAAGACTACATTACCACAATCATTATTGAGCTGATTTTTGTACATTATGGCTAACTTGTTCATTACCAAGCTCCAAAAATATCATATTGTTACCTAAATTAACACTAATATGACATTCAGGAATGCAAGAACAAAAATAATAAAAAATGAATTATCTAGTCAGATGCCAAGCCTTAAGTAGCAAGGTACGCCCCACTTACAGAACATGATCTGGATCTTTTGTACTTTGTGCATTGTAATTGCCTTGTATAACAAAAAGTACAATAATATCTTGAAAGGGATCATTTTATGATAGTAAAATGCCATGGAGTGAGAGATGTGTAGAAACACAATCTAAATGGCATTAACATTAACACTGGCTAGCTAACTTGCAACCTAGATGTCCCCCCTTTTGGGTATAGGATATATCAAATCAGACCATTATACATATATATAATCAAAATGACTGTAAAGTGGCATGTGTTGTACTCCACCTTTATCTGTAGGCACACATTCAAACCTACTTGTCCCTACACCCCCCCCCCCCAATTTGTCACTGTGATCAACTACATTTTTTTGGAAAGCTGAGTCCAATTTCACTAGCCACACCTTCGTAGGTCTGATTACTGTTTGACCCGTTCAATCACAAAATCACTGAAATAGAATCTGAAAAAGTGAAGTAGGCGAAAAGATCTCAAAAAGCAACATATCATGCAACGATCTAAAGAAACTCCAGAACAGATGAGAAACAAAGTCATTGATATCCATCAGCCTGGAAAGGGTTGCAAAGCCATTTCTAAAGATTTGAGACTCCAGCAAACCACAGTGAGAGCCATTATCCACAAATGGACAAAAAACTTGTAACAGTGAGACTTACCAGAGAGGCTGGCCAAAATTACTCCAAAAGTCCATCAACTCTTCCAGGATGTCACAAAAGAACCCACAATAACATCAAAAGAACTGCAGGACTTACTTGCCTCATTTAAAGTTATTTAAATGGCATCCATGGGAGAGTTCCACTGCTGACCAAAAAGAACATGAAGATTCACATTATAATTCACACATATTTTGATGATCCCCAACACTTTTTATTCAGTGGACTGACATGACAAAGGTTGTACTTTGTGGAAGGTTTGCATCCTGTTACATCTGGCATAACACTAATAAAGCATTTCATAAAAAGAACATCATATCAACAGTCAAGCATGGTGGTGGTAGTGCTCTGAGGCTGCTTTGCTGGGTCAGGACATGTTCAACTGGCGTGAATTCTGCTTTCTACCAGAGAATCCTAAGGAGAATGTCCAGACATCAAGTTCTACTCTGATGCTCAAGCGTACTTGGGTTATGCAGCAGGACAATGATACAGAACACAATAACAAGTTTAACATTGAGTTACTAAAAAGAGTAAGGTTTTTGAGTGGTGTAGTCCAGACTTTGAAGAAAACTTTGAAATTACCATAAGCAGACATTTCATGCTTGCAAACACTCCAGTGTGGCTGAAATAAAATAATTGTAGTTATATATCAATAGCCAATAGGCCTTTATCACAAACACTTAATTGCAGTTTTTTGCTTCCAAGGGGGGCAAGACCAGTTATTAAATTTAGGGAGCAATTACTTTTTTTCACATAGGACCATTTAGGTTTGGATAGCTTTTTTTTCCCCTTAATAAATTAAATAATTAATTAAAAACTGCATACACACACACACACACACACACACTTCCATGAACCACTGTCAATTGTTTTGATGTGGCTGATCAGTTTATGTGTATCAATCAGCCAGTTTCATGGAAATAAGTAGAGCTCTCTTATAGCTCTTGTTTTGTTGTTCACTGCTATGCTTCATTATTGGCATGTGTTTCTGTTCTGTATGTCCAGGAACTCAGTTGCTGCTTTCTGCTATTAGACCATAAAATGTTGGTGTAGAGTGTCTTTATGATGTTTTGTGATTGGTGGACTTGGTCTGAGTGGTCAAAATGTGAATGGGGTTTAGTGGGCCTTGTGGTGCAGTTAGGGGTATTTTATGGTTCTTTATTTTTACTAAGCGATAGTTTGCGACATAAATGTTGATTATGTTTTGTTGTACTTTCAGGGGCTTTGTGGGAACTTTGTGGCCCTTTGCATTAATGGGATCCAGTTGGGATGGGGTGGGGGAGCAAAGCTGTACAATGGTTAACTGAAAGGAACCATTCTTTTATTCAGCAATTAACCCCATCTGGGTATATAATACTGTGTTGAGCAATGGAGATGTGGCTTTTGCACATAGTACTCAGAACTAGAGAACACTTCAAAAAGATCCAGCCCAGCAAAATGATGACAAGACACAGCAGACGCTGCCGCTTACAAAGCATGTAATGCAGAGGATAGAGTGTCATTATACAGTAGAGAGAGAGAGAGAGAGCGGGAGAGAGAGAGAGAGAGAGAGAGCAAAGGAAAAGAGAGGGGGGGATTGTAAGGGGCTTGAGCTCCTGTGATAACACAGATAAGTCTGGATGCACTTACCTGCCTGGAAACCTGATCTTATTATTTTAAATTCTGTGGCTCGGTCACTTATAAACGAAGAGAGAGAAAGAGAGAGAGAGACTAAGGCAGTGAAGGAGAAAAAAGACTGTTAAATGTGACAGTGAAAGAAGGGCAGGGGTAATCGAGCAGTGGCCTGTGTCTCTCGGCTTCACTTTCTCAAATATTTGTGAGACATGCCCCCAGTTCTTTTTTCTCATTGATTTCCCCTCCTTTTGCCCTCCTGCAGTTTGTATCTATACTGTGCACCATACAAAATTCAAATTGTTTTTGATATTAATAGCTGATGAATATCTCATTGTGCAGTGTGTATTGACTTTTTATGATGATTATGAAAATTCATTATTCATATGTTCAACATTTCTTCATTTTTTTTCATCTTCATGCTTCCCAGAAAATAGCTAAAGCTATGAATAATTTTATATAGGCAACTGTTTTTATGTTTTAAATTATATAATGGGCTATATTATATATTATAATTATTATAATTATTTAATTATAACATACACTGCATAAATGCATAAATGAAATACAAGTGAATAATATAGTCATTAATTGTATAGTGCTGCAACTAGACTATTATGTACTAGACTAATATATAAAAACCATTATACTTTAGTATAATTTAATAAAATAATCAAATAGGGCAGTAATCCTGTAGCTGATAAAATCACATTATATAGCTGCAAATATTTTGAAAGCAACTGCTAAAAAGAGAAAAAAAAGTAGAACTATTTTATATTGAAAAATAGTATACATTGTCTACATTTAAGATGCATAACATGAGCTTGATAAGAAGAGCTGTTGATGAGCTTGATCAGGGCATTTTATTCCCAACCTTCATAGTGAATAGACTAAATTTTGAACAAGTGAATGTGAGAAAATAAAGACTAGTGGTCATGGAGTGGGGTCCCAGGTCTCATCAACAGGGACATGATTTTCCCACAGCTACAGGGCCCATCAGTCTGTAGTTAAATGGCCCTGCTCCTGAGGGTCAAGTTATACAGCCCCACCACCACCAACAACAACCCGACAACACTGGCTGTGCTGCAGAGTGGAGGGGGGAGTTGAAGGGAGCCTCTCTGGCCTGTGGCCTGTGGAATGCACCACTGCAGGACCGCAGACCATTCACCTCTTTGCCAACGCTGGAATGTGAGCGGACACCCGGCCCTCCCTCTCTTCGTTCTTCCATCCCATCCTATCTCCTCTCCTCATCAATCGCTTTTACTGCCTTCCTCCATTTGCTGGCTGAACTGGTTTTTATACCAAGAATTAACATTGAAAGTCAACGCTTTTTTCCCTCTGACTCACATGCAAAAGCCGTCTTTCATATGTTCATATCCTTGGCCGTACATTTGTCATTTTTCAACAAACATACATCATTTAAACTGAGCGAGAAACACAAAAATGACTGGTAAAAAGGGGAAAGAGATTACATTACAGGCCAGCAGGAAAACATGAGTGATGCCCATGATTATTATTGTAATTTATTTTTCTTTAATGAAAATACTTTGCTGGGGTAAGCACGCTGTAGAGAAAACTTAAGGTAAACTTTCAGTTGTGCCACTGTTTGCATTTCTGCCTGTTAGCACAGCACCACCAGTAATACAACTGTAGTCTATGTCATTTTGTTATAAAAGTTATGGATAAATTTCCTTAAAGCAAACATCCAGATTTTTTAAAATAGGTAATTTGGCTAATGTTTCATTTTTAGTCGCCATGTGGACATTTTGCAAAAAGACATTTCCTCAGTATAAGCAATAAAAATTCCTGAAGACATAAACATTCTGTCAACGATATTATTGTACTATAATCTGCAGAGTCTGGGGCCAATATTTGGATTTAATCTGTGATTAGATCCAGGTGAAATGGCTTGATGTCTGACATTCCATGCCAATTCATACCGCTATGAAGTCTTTACACAAAATATCCCAACCCCAATCTCCTATTATAATGGCTTACGTTTCTGCCTCTGGCTTGTGTCAGGCCTGGCCCTCCTCAGGGTCTTGACAGTGTGCCATTTTGCCAAGTCACAGAGAGGACCTACAAAGCTGGAGCACTGCAGTTGGTGGAGACATGCTGTGCATCTCTGCCGTATTCCTGTGTAGTTTATTATCTAATCACAGAGCCGTCAGAAAGCCAGCCACGCTCAATGGACCCAAACGACATGGCCAATAGAGCACCCAACAGACTGTGTCATCCCAGCCCCCAGAATCAAAAACAAACACACAGCTCTTGTTGGCTTTCTGTTGGGACTCAAATGAGGCTAGGCTCACTGTGTGTGTGTTTGTGTGTGTGTGTGTGTGTGTTGGGGGGACTTGTGGAGGGGATTGATGTAGCAGAGCAGAGAGTACTTCAGTCAAGTGAAATGTGTTTTCTTCTCCTTTTATTTATTTCTTTTACCAGCTGCCTCTTAAAAGTACATGAGCGGTGTAAGGAGGGAGAAAAGGTTAAGTAGTTTTCCTGGTTGCAGTTCTTTATTTAAAGATGCTACTGCACTATGCTGCTAGTTTAATTATTTTAAAGTTTACATATTGAAATGGTTTGTGTGATGACATTAGTAGGTTTAAGTACATTGCCAGAAGATTTGATTAGGCTGAAATTTCCTGCCTTGGTAAGTGCTAAAACTCTAGTTAATCCAAGCGTACCCTTCAATTATGTGCATCACTGCAATGAGCAGAGCTTACAGCTCCTACACAAAAGAGATTGCTTTGATATTTTATTTGTTTTTTTGTACACTAGGTATGGTCACACTAGGACCATCTTCAGCACGGCAGGTTTATATCACTCTTTCCTTGATAGACAAGTGCAGCAAGGCGTGTGTAAACAAGGCCTTCAATAAGAGTTGTGCTTGTGTAGCTCCTATTAATCATTAAAGGAGCAGGTTCACACTGTGAGAATGGATTGCTCAACCATATCTCATTAGGGGCAAGAGCCAGAGAAAGAGCAGCTCTCAGTGAGTGTATCCCACGCTTTTAATGAAAGTCCTGCTTCACCTGCCTCAGGTAACTCTGGGAGGTTATTGTATCTGCCCAAACAATTACACTGTCACAATCAAAGGAAACAAACCTTAAATAGTCTGTCAGGTTCCGTGGGGAGCTAATAACCTCTCATTTCTCTCCCAGCATGCCACCAAGACCCTGAATCCTCCCTTTGTTCTCTTGATCACCTGCTTCCAAATAGATTGCTTGTCATTACACTTCAAGCACTTAGATGTTCGCGCTTAAAGAGGCGAGTGGGCCTGGACCCTCAGGGCAGAAACACTGCTGTGGTGATATCTTCTCTGACAAATGGCTGTTGCACACTCTGTTTTTCAACCAGCTTTCTCATTCTTGTTATTTATGCAAAAGTTTAAGGGGTGAATATTCTCATATTGTTACAATATATATTTTTTGCAAAAAAAAAGTCCAAATATTGTCAGAAGAAGAAGATTTTTATTCCATATTATTCTTGGTCACATCTACTACCATTCATCATAACATCTCAAACCAATATTATTTTTAAACTGTGAAAGAAACAACATTGGAGGATGACTATAGAAATAATGAAATCTTTATAGACACTATTGGGGTGTGTATTTCTGTGCTTCAGCTGTTAGTGTGTTAACACTCATTAAGTGGCCTGTGAACCTGTAAACTGTGGACACTGCTGGATCCCAATCTCTTTCATGTATGGCTGTATTACAACTTTTCAGCCTTCAGTGATGGACAGAGTGTTTTCACCTCTTGTTTCTGCAATGGTCCAGAGATCCAACCTCCCATGCTGAAGGTTAGCACTGGTTTCATGTTTGGATCAATTAAAGGTAAATAGTAATGAGGGAAGACGCAGTGAAGAAAGGAGGCATCCTGTCGCTTCTGTTCTCTTCTTTAATGATTTACCAGCAGCCTACATATATGGCATGTGTGGAATGTTTGTTTCCCCATCCAGAGCGCGAGAGTCATTGTGTCAAAAAAAAGTTGGGGGTGGGTTATATAGGGACCAGTCTGCATGCCTGTGTCAGGCTGTGTTTGCATGTGTGTTTTGAGGCTGGGTGATCAGTGATCACCAGAGGGAGATTGGTATTTGGAATAATCAGGGAGGCCATGTCTGTCACATCAGATGTCTGCCCCTTTATAAGAACCAACCCAGCTGGTTTCATTTTGTTTGATTCACTACTGCAGAGTAGAATCATGTGGTAATGGGCTCAATTTTTTAAAAAATATTTTCACTTATTTTTCTTTTAATTTAGGGAGCATTTATCTCTCTCTCTCTCTCTCTCTCTCTCTCTCTCTCTCTCTCTCTCTCTCTCTCTCTCTCTCTCTCTCTCTCTC
>JBBIGC010000007.1:16810259-16827106 GCA_037576955.1 Lepidarchus adonis | reverse complement strand
TCTCTCTCTCTCTCTCTCTCTCTCTCTCTCTCTCTCTCTCTCTCTCTCTCTCTCTCTCTCTCTCTCTCTCTCTGGAACACCCCATTCATTCATTTTTTATTAAACTTCAGCGCTCTCTTGGCTCATTTCCTTTGCCAGGTTCTTTCCTGTGGTTTTTAGTGGTCGAGCAGAGCATAGGCAGCAGACAAAGACAGAGGCTGAGATGGAGGTAGTGTAACACACAGGGGCCTGGGGTTGGGATTACAGGCATAACCCACCTGTTTATAAGAGATATTCAAGCATTAAATTTGTTCACACGTGTAATCAGACTGTTTAATAGTTTAGTATGCATAGTTAATTTTGCCTTTATCCCTGTTACTGTTACTTTAAAGGAACAAAAACACAGACTTTTCATTTTTGACACTAGAAGTCAATGTTCAGCCCAAAAAGACCAATTAGTTTCCATAAATAAATGATATATATTTATGTTCTGGTGATGTATATGAAAATACATCAGCAGAACTTCTTGCAACCTGTTCAAACTGCATACATGTCTTTATTAAGGCTGCACAGACTTGTGGATGCAGACATTTATGACTGCTCTGGGAATAACAGCCACAGAGTGTCTTTAATGGCTGGCTGTAGCAGTAGGTCATTCTGTCCGAGCCCACATCAACAAATCCCCCCACCCTAATGAGGATTTGAACAGGATTTGTGCAGGTTTAGAGATGTTTAAGTGAAGCATTTTGACTACAGTGATTGAGTTCTAGTGTTTGTTAGCAACATTAGCTCTGCAGCTGCATTTCTAAACAAAATTAAACAAAGCCAAGAAAAAAAAGTTCTTTGGATCTTAGCTGACATATTACATCTAGGTTAAGTGGACAAACGTGTATATCTGATTTACTGAACCATTCTTTAATACATACGTAAATCGTAAATAAATGACCTCTGTTCTGATTGACTGCCCAAAACTCTTTTTTTAGCAAGAGGCAGTCTAGGCTTAAACTTTCTTTATCTTTATATTTTAACACACAGATTAAACTGCTGTAGCCTGAAGATTTAGATATATGTATTGCTGTTTTTTGTTTTGTGTTAGTCCCTTTTGTTCATGCAGTGTATCTGAAAGACATGAACTGCTGTGACGTTCATCTGTTGAAACTCATGTGTTTTAACTGACGTTTGAGAGAAAGACATGCCACAGCTAAACACTTCCCTCCAGCTAATATCCAACTATACACAGTTAATATCCAGGCTTCCACACCCACACCTGTTTTTGTGTTTATCGCACCCTCCACCTGCAAGTTTTGTCCATATTTTTCCTTTCTCCTTGAGGCCATAAAGGGGGTTCAGACATCAGATATGAAAAAACCTAAAAACTAAACCTTATTTGCCCAACTGAGCAAGATACACTACCCCTTCTGGCTAAAACCTCCAATCTAGTTCAGTACTGCGTCAAAAATCTATGTTTTTATTAATCACTTGTGAAGGCATGGCACATTATGTAACAGGAACAGTTAAAAAGGTCTATAGTTTATTAAGTTCTATTTTTTATAGGGGGTTTTTTTTTGGCATTTTAGGTGTATTTTGTTTGTCAGTTAGCTTGTTTTCCTTGGGATCTGTTGTTAATTTTAAAATGTATACTAAAACATTGCTTTATGTGAGACTGACCACTAAATTACAATTACACAAACAACTGTGGCTTTGTCCAAATAAATGTTTCAGAGTGAATATAAAACTATTAATGAACTATTAATCTTCAAAGTGATATTTTTTCAACTGTGTTGATTATCAATCAGTAGCAAAAACTGTAAACAAAATAACTTACTCACATAATTCTGTTTGATTTATGTAACATTTTCACACAAACATAACGTATAATCTGAAGACAACAGTATATAACTAATCACTCAAATCAGGGATGCACACCTTGCTCACTGTGCTTTCTCTGGTTCTGCATAAGCTTTATGCAACAATGTAGGTTTGTGAGCAGAGTGCTGACCAATCAAATAACTGATATATTGATGAAATGTATACAAAATATGTTATATTACAGTTCTTATTATATTATAATACTATAACAGTTTATTGTCCTTAGATAATTATTTAGCATTAAAACATATTTTAGTAGTTGCAATTAAAGTTTTGGCACGCTGGAACCCCCCCTTTTCCATATTCTTGGATGAGTGCACTAATTCTTGTCCATTTTTTAGCGATGCCACTTCATCCTTCATGAGTTTTTAACAAGGGTCAATGTGTCAAGCCATTACAGTGGAAAATGAATTATCCTGTGTAATTGCATCAAACATATTAAGAAATATTAAAGCAAAATGTGCTAAACTCTTAACAGCATGCTTGAGTAAGTGTCGTCTTTGCAGCTATATAAATATGTTATTTTCTCTCATTTTTATAATCTCGTCTAATCTCAGTTCCACAACTGCTGTTACTGTGCACCTTGATCTGCTACAGTAAGTGTAGCTGTGAGCCCTCAGGACATATGGCGTGAAAGATTATTCATCATCGCACAACAGTAAACTTCCTCTCCGTCTGCAGATGGCAAGCTGTTAGCCTAATGAGATGCATACCAGCACTGAAGCCTGTGAGACAGATTGGGCCTCCTGCTAGCTCCGTCCACCACGGTCAGAGACCTTCCCCTGCCTGCCCTGCAGGCGAGCCGTTTCAGCAACATTGGCCTCTTTACTTCTTGCAGCACTGTTGCTGCAGGGAGCTTTCCAATCATCTATGAGCCATTCGTTTTACTATAATTTATATATATTCGCCTTCAGAATAGTAAGGACCTGGGAGGAGAGCAAGAAGTAAGAATACCATACACAGCAAAATGCCAAATGTCCACCTGCAGTTTTAAATTTACACTTTGTCCAAACAGCAATCCTTGCCCAAGCAACCATTCAGCTGTGGTATTGCATTGTGCCACAAAGCTTTCCAGATGTCCACAGTGGAAAAGTCAAAATATAAAGAAACTACAGGTCTATCATCTACTAGCTGTAAAAAATGATCACTATGTTACTATGTTAGAGTTTTTTATATATACAGTTGTGCTCATAAGTTTTCATACCCTGACAGAATTTAGGATTTCTTCACCATTTGTCAGTGAATATGAATGATAACACCAAATCTTTCTGTCACTCATGGTTAGTGGTTGGCTGAAGCCATTTATTGTCAAACAACTGCATTTACTCTTTTTAAATGAAAATGACAACAGAAACTACCCACATTACCCTGATAACATGCACACAACTTGACACAAACAGGTTTGAATGGCTATTAAAAGAAAAACATCTTCACCTCTGATCTGTTTGCTTGTAATTAGTGGGTGTGTATAAAAGGTCAATGAGTTTCTGGACTCCTGACAGACCCTTGCATCTGTCATCCAGTCCTCATTGACATTTTTTTATTCTAAGTAGTGGGGAAAGCAAAAGAATTGTCAAAGGATCTGTGGAAAAATATTGAACTTTATAAAACAGGAACAGGAACTTCAGGTGAAATACAGGAGTATCTGGAAAAATGTGGTGTGGCTTTTTCAAGATGCACAATAAAATATCAAATCACACTCTAGGTGTAGCACATCAGGTGTACATAATTAGAAGTTTGTTACTCTTTAATGATTGTTGAATGAGGTTTAGTTACATTAAACTTCGGACATTTATTCTGGTGCGCTCCTGATAATTAAGGTGAGAGTGAACAACATGTCAGTCAGCCATTCCACTGTCCAGAAAATAGTCTAAAAGTGAAGGGCTTTCAAAATAACTGCCAAAATGCCCATGTCTGGTCATCCTAGCAAATTCACCCCAAGAGCAAACCGCAAGATGCTAAAAGAAGTCTCCAAGAACCGTAAAATGAATCATAGGAGCTACAGCAGGCTCTTGCTATTGTTGATGTGAAAGTGCATGCCTCTATAATCAGAAAAGGGACTATATAATTTTATCTTGGATGGGAGGTATGCAAGGAGGAAACCTTTACTCTCTAAGAGAAACATCAAGGCCAGACTGAAGTTTGCCAGAGAGAACATAGACGAAGACCAGGACTTCTGGAATAATGTTCTTCAGATGGATGAGTCTAAAACTGGATAATTTGGACATAAGAACAGAGGACGTGTCTGGTGTAAATCAAATACAGCATTCCAGGAAAATAACCTCACACCAACTGTAAAGCATGGAGGTGGAAGTGTCATGGTTTGGGGATGCTTCCCTGCAGCAGGACATGGCTAGCTCACCATCATATAATCAATCATGAATTTAACTGTGTATCAGAAGGTGCTTGAGGAACATGCGAGTCTGTATGAAATCTGTATGAAAGCTGAAGCTGGAACTGGACCCAGCAAAAAGACAATGACCCAAAACCTACCAATAAATCCACTAAGGATTGAAGGCTGAAAACTAAGAAATGGAGAGTCCTGGAGTGGCCAAGTCAAAGCCCAGATCTTAATCCCACTGAGATGATGTGGGATGACGGGCTGTACGTGCAGGAAACCCCTCAAACATCTCACAGCTTAAAGAATTCTGCATTGAGGTGTGGGGTACAGATGTCTACAAGAAGCACCTCACTGCAGTTATTTCACCCAAAGGGGTAACACTAGCAATTAGGTGGTAAAGGGTAATTTGACCAGGAATAAGCAAGTTTATGCATATGACTGTAGATTAATGGTTATGTAAGTGATTTTTATGATGTTCAAATAAGTAAACTACACAATGCCACAAAAAACAGCATAGACATAATTTGATTAGTATACCATCCTTCATTGTTATAAACGTAAAGGGAGGGTTGCACGGTACTCTTCTCGAATTCATGTATAGGTTTCTCCTCATTCATTTGTGCTAGGGCTTGGTGATATATCAGTTGAACTTGATGCATCATGATGTTTAATGTATTAAATGACTAGATCATGAACATTGAGTACAAACGGTAACATTTTTGGGTGCAGTTACCTGGTTTGAAAAACTTGGTTGTGCTTTACCCCCTTATTCCATACATGTATAAAATTGTTCCAATACAAGCAATACAAAAAATAATACAAACAAGAATGTTTTTTTTTAATGCAGATGTATGTTGCCAGGACCACTACTATCATATTGTGTGACTGTATACTGCAGACAAGTAAATCAAAGAGATATGTTATGTATCTCAATATAGCCTAAAATATTTAGAAATGTATAGTCTATATTGTCCAGTCCTAATCTGGACTGAGGTAGAAAATCTGCTTAACACCCTTTGGAGATGTAGCTGTGCAAACTGCCTGGCAGTATTTGTTACTAGACATTAGAGTAAGTGTTTTCAATCTTCAACATTCCAAGTGGATGGATTCTGCCCATATGTGTGCATTGATATTTTCCAGTCATATTTCTCTTTGACCCATTCACATACTTTTTTGAGACTGACAAAGCACTGCAATGTCATGTTCATATCGCTATGCTGTGTTTTCTCTTCATCATGGCAAAATAATCTGGATGTACTTCTCCAAAGGTCATCTTATTATCTGATTGATTGTGAAATGCCAGTCTCAACATTACCGCAGTTTAGTGGTTACAAGTGCATTTTATAAGTTTCAGCTTTGTGTAGTATCAGTTGCCACCACAACCTGAGTCACTGGGCAGAAGCAGCTGCTGGAAATTCCACATAGTCCTTGTAACTTTCCCCAAAACATGACATTTAAAGGAGAACATTCTAGGAAAGACCACATAAGAGGCACCGCTGAATTCTTCCTGAGTCTCCTGCCTGCAGCCTCCTCAGCACTCCATAACTCTTTTCTCCTCTCTTTTCTGGTCACATTTCAGGCTTGCCTGTCCTGTGGAATAGGAGCCATAGTGATCAATACCAAAACAGTTGCACTAGTGAGATAAACTAATTACACCAGTTAGCTCCCAGTATGCTGCAAAGCGTCCTCTACTTGTAAGAAATCTGCCTTATTTGTCTTGTCATACATGAGGTTAAATGGAATAAATAAACTTTTCAGACTGAGGAATAGACCAAAATGATTATAAACTCATTGGATGTCAGTGGTCCAAGAAGCTTCATCCAATTGCACACACCCCATAGCGCAAAGCTGTTCAGCCAAATTCTATCAGTATTTTCTTTGAAGACCTAACCCAAACAAGTGCTTTAATTTATTTTCTTTCTAGAGGGGTGTTCTCTATGGGATATTGTCTGGCGTACTGATTGTTTTGAGAAGGGTTTCATTGTGTGAAATCCCTCCCTGCTTAAAACAACAGCGTGTGAGAAAAGTGAACTTATCCGTTCTGGCCTCTCCTGACTCTGTTCCAGGTCTGCTGTATTCAGGCTTCATGTAGAACATGCCTGCTCCCTAATGTCTAACTGCACCACAGGCAGTTCTTACCAATTTAACAACATGTTCCTAATCTCATCTCCCTTCCTGATTTATCAATACCAACATACACTGATCAGCCATAACATTAATACCATCTGCTTTATATTGTGTAGGTCCCCCTCATGCTGTGAAAACAGTTCTGACCATGGTAGACTCTGTGTTCTGACCCCTTTCTATCAGATCCAGCATTAACATTGTGTGCAACAGAAGCTCTTTTTTGAGATCAGACCAGACGTCAGGCCTTTACTCCCCACATACATCAATGAGGCTTTGGTGCCCATGGCTCTGTCAAAGATCCACATGCTGCCTTAATAGAATCACTTTTAGTAGGTACTATCTACTGCACACGTGGAACAATCCATAAGACCTGCTGTTCACAAAGGGTTGTCGCTTTTACGCTCACCCATTTTTACTGTCAAGAACTGACTATTTTCTTGCTTGTAATAGATCCCACCTCCCTGTGATAGGTGCCATAACTAGATAGTCAATGTTATTCACTTTATCTTTTAGTGGAGTTAATGTTATGGCTGATCGGTGTATCTACAGGCAAACTTGAGTTCCGTGATGAAATCGGAGCCTTCAATTTGAGAAAAAATGATCAAAACTAAGTGGAAAAAGCATATAGTATAGTAAAGTAAAAAGCAAGGATATTTTTGTACTTGCATTTTTTCTAATCTTGATTAGACATGGAAATCAAAACTATGTAATAAGCATTTCATGTTTACTAAGACTTGTTGCAGACACATTACTTTATTTTTACACATTTTTTACCTTATATGTAGGATTTTTAGAGACATTTCCTTCAGTAAAGAGTTCAGGCTTAGAGATGCATCTGAGAAAAACCTGTTGGTTAACCTGCCACTCATATAGTCAGGGGTGTAAATAGGACTTTCAGAAAGCCTAATGTTTTTTTGTTTATTTGTTTTTTTGCATAGTTTGTCTCATCCATTATAAATCAAAACATGATTGATTGATTGATTCCTGCCATTTTCATTGTCTGTGTACTGGTGATTAACTTGGCACTGTAGTACTCCATACTAGTTTGAAAAGACCTAATTAATGGCAACTTGCTAATCTAACGTTACCATTTCTCTGAAAGCCAAGAAGGCCCTAAGAGTCTTTCTCTGCTTGAGTTCTACAGTGAATTCAAACTACATTTAAGTATTGTACTGCCTTAATGACAGCAGACATTCTGTCAAGGCTTTAAAACTAATTAGAATGATAAACTGTTCACTGAAAACGTCCTTTATACAGTTTGTGGTTAATTGTTTTATCCAGGAAAGATTAAATCACACCATTTTCCTTTTACTGCAGCATGAATATAATTTCATGGTTGTATTCAGATCTAATGTTTTCTTTGCATAGTTTATGTAATTTATGTAAATATGATCAAAGCCATTTTATTTCAGCTTTTCTCAGCAGTACCAATAACGACTGACTGTTTGTTTCCAGATTTTGTCATGGCTTGGCTGGCTCACTTGAAGTTTGCTGCTGACAAAGTTTTGGCTTTCTTAGTGCAACTTGGCTGTCAGAGAGAGGAAACCACACAGTTCTACTTCCAGTATCAGAACTGTCTAAATGGGATATTGCAATGTAGAGCAAGTGTCATTTTAGAAGTATCAGATGCCCTCTGTTTCAAATTTAAATTACTTGGCCAAAGCTTACTTTCCCTGGGTTAAAACATACAGTATAATAATCATCACTGGTGTCCAGTTATCTGCCAAAACTATCAGCATCAGCAGAATTTTGATATATTCCTGAGTATGGGTTTACACAGCCTTTTAGAATGAGCAAGTGCTGGTCTGAGATAATGTTTCCTGTGTCTGTCTATAGTTTTTGGCCCTGAGCTACAATGAAGAATTGCATTGCAACTTGATTGAGATTTTGGAATAAAGCCACCTGTGCTGTAGGCTGGAAAACACTTCAGTAACACCTCTCTACCACTCAAAGTCTTCCTTTACTATTAAATGCAAATGTTCAAAGGCATAAATAAACTGACCTTCATTCCCAATTTTACTTGTCCTGTTTTATGTCTTAATGCTTTATAAAGGTTATGCTGTTGAATCACAATATTTTATTTATGCATTTTATTTATATTTTACAAATAAACCAAAACATAAGCAATAAAAAATTTTATCTGTTAGGCACTATACATATGTGTATATATATGGTTCCCAACATTTTTTTTTGCAATGTCATTCAAACATTTAAATATCAAACTATGTATTGTTCACATAATATGCAAAATGTATATTATGTTTTGTAAAGTATATTGTCTGTTATGTATCGTACTATATATAATACAATACAGTGGCAATGGTGGCCTAGTGATTAGGCCTTTAGCCCTGGGATCAGAAGGCTGCAGGTTCAAGTCCCAGCCCAGGTACCACTGAAGTAACGGGCGCAGCTGTCCACTGCTCCACGTGTGATGGGTTAAACGCAGAGGACACAGTTTGTCTGCTGTGGTGTGTTCACAATGACTAATAATCACTTTCAATTCATTAATAAATACTAATGAGAAAGCATATATATATTTTTTCTTTTATATTTATTTTTATTTATTTCTATTCTGTCTACATAGCACATCGGTTTACATTTCACTGCGGGTCATACTTGTGTAACATAGTATGTAATGAATAAGGCATCTTGAATCTTGAATCTCTTTTATCTCATAAGTGAATAGTCATTTGTTTGACTGTACTAAAGAGACACCATCAGCCAGAAACAAATTCCTAGTGTGCGCAAACACACTTGGCCAAACTGATTCAAGTGGGTTTTTTTTTTAAGTCAATAAAAGATACAGATTGACAGTGAAAGAATCTCTACTAATCTTGCTATTAAAATGCACCTGTGAACTGTCCATCAGACATTTTCTAGATTTCTGCTGCCAAGAAACAGCAATCATCTGCCTTCTGAATTCAGACCTTGGGTTTTAAGTGATAAACTCTGTCTTTTTTGACTTAATAAAACATGCCCAGCCCCTGGTCTCTCACCTTCATAATACGATTATAATAGACAACAGATGTTGGGTGAAGTCTTTTTTAAAACTCCCAGAAAGTACCAGTTCCCCTTTTCTCAAATTCCTGCTTTCTTCATGCTTTCTAGGCCACATTGTTTTTATTTGTCTTTGTCAGCACAAGGGTGGACAAGAGCAGTCGTCTGGTCCTCCCAGCTGGCCTGAAAGCAGGAGAGGCTGGCGCAACAAGCTGGGCCTCTGCCTCCTGCTTACACGAAGACTCTGACCCCAGGTCAAACCATCACATGTCTGCTCCCTCCACTCAAGACTGTCCACAGGACCAGAACTGTAGTAGAGCAAGGAGGGGTAGTTCTGCTGAATGAAAAAGGAGTGGGAAGAAAGCTGCCCTTGTGGCTTTCCAGGCCACTATCTCACACTGATCCAATTTATGATGGTTAACAGAGGCAATTAAAAAAAAGAGAGAGAAAACACAACTTGTGAAAATGTGCCTTTCAAAAGTCTTCTTTACTGCCTGCCTTGAGCAAGCCCAGTACATTTCACAGTGGAGTGCCTGATTAATTGTGAAGCTTGCAGGTTGTGGGAGCTGGCATGTTTTTCCAGAAGAGTTTAGTGTTGCACAGAGAGTGTGAGAGGGGGTGAGAGGAATGGAGAAAGTAAGAGGTTAATGGCAGAGCCATGGTCAGATAGATTAATATCCATTCACTTGTTACTGAGGTAATGAACTCCTCCCTGGAACTGGGTTCAGAACAATTTATGTACAACGAAATCGATGGTCATTATTTCCAGTTTACTGTTTAATTGCAGTCAGCTGGGGTTTTCTGCTTTGACGCAGACAAGGGAATCACACTCCTTGTGCACACACACACACATGCGCGCAGTGTGAAGGTGCAGCAGGTGTGTGGTGTGGTGTTTCGGTCCAGTGCTCTTACCAGCCGTGAGTCAAGGGGCCTCCCTCTGCCTCACACTTTCCAATCCAGGCTGAAAGCGTGTCCAAAGTATGTCCACAGCAACATGGTGCCGTCGCTATGGGCGCATCTGCATCTTTGGAATGTACATTGAAATATAAGCATTTATGGATGTGCCATTTTTGTTGTAAGTCATGAGTGTGCACGTTTATGTTAGCGCACTGTGGGTGCTTAGTTGTGTTACACGTTTCCAAAAAAATCTGCTGCCTTTACAAGAGTCATATTCAATCTCTGAAGTGTGCTGGAGATGTTAAAGAAAAGCATGGCCCCAGACCTCACAAAAAGGGATCTATTACACTGACTACCAAAGAAATGTTCTTTTAATTAGCCACATCTATCTTTTTTCCATGTTTTGACAGAAATTCTTACATAAACATACACCACAAAAGGGAGACAGGGCAACACAAAGCATGCTCATTTTTAAGCCTGACAGAGCCACTCAGAATAAAAACAACAATGACCTTGCTGTGCCAGTGTTATTCCATTATGGATTTCCATTATGAATTTCTTTCTTTCTTTCTTTCTTTCTTTCTTTCTTTCTTTCTTTCCTCCTTCCATCAATGTGTTTTTATGAAGAGCACCTGCAGGAAACAGAAAAGGATTACAAATACAAAATTTCATATACAACGTTAAATATTAAAGATGTATGTATGCTGCTTGTGCAAGTGGTACTAGTGCACGAAGAGCATGTTAGTACAAATGTTCAAGAGAATGAATGCAGTAATCAGGCTTTCTTTCCCTACTCATCCAAAAAAAGGAATACACATATTTTGGAATATACTGATTATGTATAAGATTTTTCACTTTATTAGAGTAGTCTGACATCCACACACTTGTCACATTTTCTGTATGAATGTTCTTAGCTGCCTTAGCCCAGCTTTGATGAGGTGTCTGGACTAAGTAGGTGTAAAAGCAGAATCCACATGTTCCTGTAAAATGGGTACATTAGAAGCGATTAAATTTAGGACGGGGAAAAAAGGAATTATTGCATGTTTTACATTCTATTAAATGAATGTTTTTTTGTGTTTGGCCTTTTATCTGTTGTTAATGCGGTGTTTACAGTGTGGTCAGGGTGAGGTCACATGGTTTATCTTGGCTAGAAAGGTGAGAGCAGTGGGGAGGCAGTGGTTTTTGGAGCGGTCACCTTCACTCGCTGCCCAGAACAGTTTTCAGAGCACCATGCTGTTGACCAGGCACTTGCTGTTTAAAAGGATGGTGAGAATTTTATTGAACATGAAACAACATGTGGGCATCCTTCCACATGCACAGCTGGGGAATCAGAGAGTGAGAGTTAGAGGAAAGAAAAACGTCTATGGGTTATACAAGATGATGTGGTCAGAGAAAGGGGTCAGGGAGTGAGGGGGAGCTTGCTGAAACACTTTTCCTTTACAATGTACAGGTGTTGTGAGTGCAGTGGCGGGTGGCGGAGAGGCCTGTGCCATTCTCTTAGCTGGAGTGGATGGCGTAATGGGAACTGCCAGCTGCGGCAGTAATTACAGCACCGCTGAGGAGGACGGCGGCTGTTTTTCTTCTGGGGGGCATGCAGCTGAACTGATTTTTCATTTACATGTTTTAAGTGAGATGAAGGAGCTCTACAAATGGGTTTGAGTCGTACATTAGCAAGAGGGGACACATGCTATTTTTCAAGCGTTGCTCTTTGCCACCACTGAATTGTTTTAACGTGCCTTCTTGCTCTGCTTCTATTAAAGACATTAAGCTTCAGGGCAAGCTCTGCGAGCCGATACAAATGGCTCCTACCATCGACCGTACAAGCATCATTTCCCTGTCGATTAATCAAGAACAATACTGTGATCAATGAGAAATGCTTGCAGTACACAAATGTGCATGCATCACATACAATATTCACAGTGGTAGCTGAAAAAAATGACTTTTTAACAAGATGTATAACTATGGTTCCCTGTAAACTGCTCTTTATGATGACAATTTGCAAAAAAAAATATGAACATACTAATCTGTTCATGAGAACCTTCATTATTCTAGTTACATAAAGTAAATGATTTTATGTCCAGATAAAATGAATTCCCTAACTACACTGCTCACCATATAGCAATCTAACAAAGCAAGAAAAAAATCAGTAATGACCTGCAAATAAACAAAATTTTATCTAGAAATCATCATCTGTTTTATTTTGTGGTCTGTATTTTATAATGTGTCAAATGAAATCAGCCAGTGATATTGTTTGACATGATATTTTCATCATTTCACTCATTCACAAAGTTGAGAGAAAGCAGCTGTGTTTAAAATAAAATTTGTCATATTAAATACAAATAATCATTTATACTTTCGAGCCAGTTTTCCCATATTTGGATAAAAGAATAAAAGAATTTCCTATGGTTAATCACCACTGATGCTTTAACTTCTAAGACTAGACTTAAACCATGTCTAATGACAGCATTCTTGTTTTCCTATAATAATTCAAAGTGCACCTGCAGCAGGAGAAAATAATATTAGCCTATAATATTATATTTTACCTTCCATTTAATCCAGCCTCATCAAATACTGCTACAGTTAGCTCTGGGATCCTATCTGATAACATGTTGCACTTAAAAACTGTTTCAAGTTGATTTTTAAAAAGGTTAAAAAAAAATGGTTAGTTGCAGGAGACTTTACATCATGCAAGTGAATGTTTTAAAAACTAAAATTTGCATTAAAGCTTCACAAAGAAAAGCCAACCTGACCAGAATCCAAGTTAAACTGAACTAATATTTTTAAACTGAAGTAGAACTGAAACGAAAGACATGCATACGCATGCGAGTGCACACGCACACACACACACACACGCGCACGCGCACGCGCACGCACACGCACACGCACACACACACACACACACACACACACACACACACATGCTCTTATATGAATGATGAATGACCTTGAATGATCTTGAATAATCTTTCAGTTATAGCTCATTTCATGATTGTCATCATGATTTACAGTAAATGAGACAAATTTCCATAATCAGGTGGCTGAAAGCAATAAAAACCAAACAACGCATTCTGAACTAAGGAAGTCCAGGTACCCTTTTGACTGAGTGAACCTGCAGACGCCCTCTCTCTGTACTTGAGTGAAATAAGAAAAGTCGCTTGGCTATGACTTCTGAAACCTTTCACTAATGGCATTAGAGCTATGAGCACTTTACCTCCAGCTTTGCCAAATTGAAAGAAGGAGAGAAGTGGAGCGTTTGAATGTAAGCAGATGGCACTGTTTTACTCTGCACCAGGCCATCTGGAGTTTACTTAAACTGATGACTTCATAATCAAACACTAGCCCTTGTGCCAGACATGGCACCCACCACACACACACACACACACACACACAAAACAGAATAGCATTTGCGGGAAATTCAGGTAACCACCACTAACAAAATGTAACCATTGCCACTGCAGAAAAATTAACTGATCTGTTCCACATAAGAAAGTGTATCTGTCAGAATTGGAAGTGATCAGATCACTTTAATTTTCGTTATCAGTTCAAAATAAATTTTGAAACTTATACGATCTATAGATATACACACATCATTGCTGTCATTTCAAACCCTTCATTTTTGCACTTAACAGCCAAAATCCACAAAAAGTACAAATTATAATCAGCATGTATATTTACTTTAATGTCTGGCAAGTCATCTCAGTAATGTTAATGTTTACTAAGTAAAATCTGTCAACACCACTGTTAAGATTTACTCTGTGGTACGTTCACACTAGATAATCTATCTAACCTGATTACTATTACTTATTGATATTATTTTATACATTCTGTAACATTCTGTATAAAAAATCACCCTAATCACCCTAATACTTATTCATTTGTATTCATACAACCCCAATTCCAAAAAAAAGTTGGGACACTGTGTGAAATGTAAAAACAGAATGCAATGATTTTCAAATCTCAGAAACTGGTATTTTATTCATTATATAACATAGAAAACATTTGAGGATAGAGCTGATGGCAGTCATGGTCTAATGTTTCAAGAGGTTGGTTTGTGACCAAAGGGTCATGGATTTGAGACCAGGACATGGGGTCAGTACTTTCCAAAAATAATTTATATTTAGGTTGAATTGAATTATAATTTATTATGTATTATTATCAAATATTTGATAGAACCATGTTTCCAGTCCAGTTTCTGACATGAAGTGTAAAATTACATAAAAAAATGTATATCCTATTTTTTTTTATTGCTTTGAACATTTTGTATAGTTTCTATGTTCAATTGTGGGGAAAAAAACTTGTTTATGAAATGTGCTAAGTGCTTTCTTTTCTATTAATATTCTATGAATATTGTGGTGTTGCCTATTTCAAGGGAGGTTCCATATAACAGGAAATGTGTATGTTTAGTTGAAACTTCAGACTTTATAGGGAATAGTAAATTTATCATCATTTAGAAAGGTGAGATTAAAGGTAAAGTTGTTGTGTCTTTGTTTAATAAAAATCAACAGAGTTTGTTAATCTAAATGAAGTTTTGTTGTCTGATTTTGTTGTATGTCCAGTAACATGATTAAAATTACAGTTATGCTCTCGCTTTCTCCCTCACACACACAGAAGGATCGTGCAACAAGTCTGTAATTTTTGTAAGTTATCTTTGGAAGGCTTACTCTGGCCTACTCAAGCCACTCAAAATAGTTATTCAGTTCAACCTGTTCTCCATCAAACGTTTGATAAAGAGAGTACCAGTAACCCTAGTAACTTAACCAATTTACTTTCATGCATTGAAATAAGATGATTATGTTACAAACCTAATTACCAGAAAAAATTGCAATTTATACATTCTCTTGTACCATTTTTACTGACTAAAATATAAAAGATTTGTAATATATATAACATCTGGTAGACTTTTTTGTTTTATTTTGTAAATATAAAAAAAAATAATTTGATTTCGGCAATACATGCAGATAGCTAGTATCAGTTTTTGCCAGCAAAGATCATGGCTCACTAGTTTTTTGCCAGACTTTATGAGAGTAATGTCAGTCAGTTCATAAAAAAACATTTCTCAATTTAGGCCAAAATCTACAGTACATATTATTGTGAAAATATTCAGTGAATTTATCTTAGTCCATGTAGGGCAATGGTGATTATGGCATTACAATGATTTGAATGGACTCATCCTATTATTATACCACTATGAATGTGCATGACCTTTGTGACTTCAGATGGCATGGCGTGAGAAACTGTCATGCTACTGTAATGAATATAGCCACATGGGCTTCAAAGTATTTTGGAAATCTGTTGTCACTTAACACGGTCCACTGCTGCATAATGAAATACAACCTGAAATTCTATTACAAGAGAAAACCATACTTCTATGAAGAAACACAGCTGGGTTTTTGAGTCTGAACTCATCTCAGATGGACTGAAAGACAGTGGAAACATGTTAACCAAGTTCTCGCCAAAAATGAAATTGACTTTTCAAAACTGTTTGCAGTAAAAGAACTTTTTGCACCTTTTTGCATCTGTCATGGTACAGGAGTGCTCTTGGCATTTGTGATTTGCATATATCAGACACATATGGAGACATACATCAGGATTTTAGAAGGACATATGCTCCTATCAAGACAATGTATTTTCCTGAGAAGAAAGTGTATGGTTATTGCAGCCACTGCCTGCACACATTTTACAGCCACTTCAACAGCATGGGTTTGTCAGTGTACTCAAATTATTTAATTTATTGAAAATGAATTGCACATCATGAGATTCAGTCAAAGTCAACCACTAACATTTGGCCAGCTGAAATCTTCTGTCAAAGTAAGAACTGGGTCTACCACTTTTAAAATGACAATTTGAATCTTCTGTTCCCAACAATTAAAATGTGCATTTAAAAGGAAAGGTGAAAAAAAAATCAGTGCATCACAAGCATAAAATTGTTATACTTATTACATATTTGCATTGACAGCTTTTTTTGTTTGTATTTTTCATAGTAAAATTAACAAATCACTGAATTTTGTTGTTATTGCATTTCACAAAATGTTCTGGTTTTTCCAGAAATAGAGGTTTGTGCTTTAGTTATGATGTACTGGATGCTGAAACCCATCCCAGCATCCCAACATTTTCATATCAAATTTAGAAGCAGCAGCATGGATCTGGTGAACTTTTACACATTTTCTGCCTTTTGTTCTTGTCCATAACTGGTTAATGTTCCTGTGTTTCCTGTCAAACTATGGCAAGTATAAATATTTTATCCTGTGAAAATATAACTTTTTTAGAACAATAGATATAAATATTCAGAAAGAAGTATAGTAAAATGTATCCTGTTTTCAATAGCAATAGCACTAAGAGACTTTGTTAAATGGTTAGACCATGTTTGTGGAACTTCATGCACACCAGAGTAAGTACTTACAGCACAGTGTACACAGTGAAGGTTTAGATACAGCATGCTGATATGATTAAATTTGCTGTGTTCTATTGAAGATTTAAATGTTAAGAAATGTTTATTGTCAGCCTATCCATATACACGTGTACAATAAGGTGAAAATAGTATTTCTCTTTGATGTATAGCGCAACGGATCTGCTCCCTGCTACATGACAACACTCATCCAGACCTACACACCCACCAGATCCCTCAGATCAGCGAGAG
>JBBIGC010000007.1:16753881-16791055 GCA_037576955.1 Lepidarchus adonis | reverse complement strand
TGTGTGTGTGTGTGTGTGTGTGTGTGTGTGTGTGTGTGTGTGTGTGTGTGTGTGTGTGTGTGTGTGTGTGTACTGCTCAGCTCATTCTCCTCAGTTCTTCTCACCCCTCTTGTCTCGCCTTTGCCGTGTTGGAAGTGCAGGAGTTTTGACAGCTGTGTTTGGATCGCACTAATGGCGGTCTGGAGGAAGAGGGTGTGTGCTGTGTATGTGTGTGCGTACATGCAAACGTATGTACTTGATATGTGCGTGTGCATGCACTTGAGTCTCAGGTGCTCGTCTGCATATACTACAATGGATGCGAACAATTGTGGATTTTATATCCATTACATGCAGACATAGACAGTGGACTGTTCATGGATAAAATTATTATTTATATATAGCAGACTGTTAATTCATGAGTAAGAACAAGGACTATGTTAGCCAAATTAGTTAAACTGATGCAGAGAAATGCTAAATTATTAAAGTGAATAAAGCAAGTGAAGTATCAGCCCCGGTGGAAAAAAATCTCATTAAACCTATTTTTTCGGTTGATGTGGTAAGACTTATTATCCAGTATTATGACACACTGTAAGAAACAAAATACAAATGGTCTTAAAGATAATAAAACGTGAAATAAAAAAGACTCAAACATGCACGGTGGTCCCAAACATGTCAGTGTGAAGAACATTAATACAGTTTATTGTTCTTTAAGAGTAAGTTCCATGATCCCCATGTTCCAGCTCTTTAAACTGCTGTCAAATTAAAAATATTTATGCAAATAGTTGCCTGTTAATGAGCAGGATAAGCATGTATGCAATATGGTGTTATATCATTATAAAGTTTATCACAATATGTTGTAAATAGTGCCTTCATTTAAAGAACACTGGGCAGTTGTAAGTTACATTACGCATTTTAATAAATGCTGTTCAATTGAATTTTGTACAACACAGGTAGTAAATAATCAAATTAAATCATTGTACACATATTTTTGTTTCTGTTGTTGTTGCAGTGAGGCACTGCTGGCAACCTTTTGCCTGTTTCTACTCGTTAGTGTTTTAGCTGCATCATTATTTTGATTGTAGACAAATACTTTGAAAAAGTCATATTACAGTAAAACTAATAATACATGTAAAGTAAAATTAAAAACATTTTTAAATTCCCATTACATTAAAATATTTACTATAGCTCACACATATGGGGTCTTCACTGCGCATTTGGAGAACCACATGTGTAAGGTTCTATAGCAATTAAAGATTTCCATTAGAGCCATGCGTATAAGTCAAAACCCAGTCAGAAGCCTTTACTTAGGAGTGCAGTCACCAGGCTGAGGAACCAAACTGTGGATATGCAGACAGGTACTTAGAGTTCAAGAGGTTAAAGAGCAGCAGTGTGTGGAACCAAGGAGTGCATGTGTGTGAGCATATCTGTGCACATATGTATGTGTCTTTGGGGGAGTAACTGTACTGTGTGTTGCCCTGATTAGTGTGGCCGGAGCTTTGGGAATAAAGCAGGAATGTGGCCTGGGTGGAGGCTAACAGGCAGCTCAGCCCGGCAGGGTCGCGGGGAGAACAGCCAGGCCGGCCACATGAGTCTTAGCTGATCCCACTGTTAACCAGCAGCAGCACAAGAGGCAAGAGGGGCTGGGCCAGTTTCAGGACACCCTCCACTACCTGGCCTGCAAGAGAAAGCCCCCTTTTGGAAAAATTTGGAAATTTCTTTTTACTCCATTACGTGCTGAGGATCCGAGCTCACCTTGTGGCAGCCAGATGTCAGGTTGGGAGTAAAGGAAGCAAAGGGCTAATAAAGCAGCTTGTGGCCAGGTCAACAGAATTGATTTGAGTTGGACTTAAGCAAACTCTAGAATTGCTCTTTTGTGCCTTTTATGTAATATATCATCCACTTTGTTGCTTTATTATTTTCCTTGGCCAACAAAAGGGCTCTCTCACAGCTGTGAAGTGAAGTGTACTAATTAGGCCCAGAGAGTTCATGGAAGAGCAAGGTGAATCACTCTTACCGTTCGCCAGACACGTACGTAACAAACGAGCCGTGTTCCTGCTGCGTTACGGTAATGACAACACACGTGTTCTGATAACAGGCTCATCACACAGCCCTAATGACTTTACACTAAGCAGTAAAACGCTCACACCTTCATGGGTGCTTTATTACAGGTACCTTTAATCCAGTTTAACAATTAAACCCTGCAGTCCTATCACCTGGACAGTGATATGGGGGTAAATCAGGACACAGTCCAGCTTCTTACCCCCCTCTTTAAGTAGGAATGCATACCTTCTTCAGGGTAGCTGCTAGGTTCACTAAGAGGCAACTGATAAGTGCACTGACCTCATGTCCACTGCACAACCCTAATCTTTCATTTATTTTTTTCTGGTCACCCTGCCAATGCAGATGCTTCCCATAAGGAAGCTCTTTTCCTGGGCACTACTTGTGTTTCTTTTTTCCTGCTGTTTTCCAGGATGGTCATAACTTGAGGTGGTTTTGCTTGCTCGCAGTACAACCAGGAAGCAGTTCTTGGGTCTCCCCCCTAGTTTGACTAAGAAGGTCATAAAAAACACAGGACATCCTGTGGACTTTTAATGACACAGCACACATTGTAATCAAATGAGTCAAATAAACACTCCAAGTCATGTCATCCAACAAGCACGTGGAATGGGTGTTTGTATTGTGCTGGTATATCATTTATTCCAGCACAAGGTTTTGCAGGTAAGTTTCATCTAGTTTGACACAAAAACCAACATAAATGCTGGAGCTCAGACATGTTTCCCTCCCCCAGACTCCCAGATGACCTATCAGATCCTCAGCAGCACTAAAACCTGTCTGATTGTTGCCATTTAGTTGCATTGTATGCACTGAAAGGCCAGAGAAAGACATTTTGGTGTTCTCATGCCACCAGGTGGTTGATCCATGCTAAAGCTGATGAATCTGTAATGAATTTCACAAGTTGGGATGATTGCAAATAATTAGAAGAAATTTACAAAATTGAAAATAAATAAATGAATTAAGAAACTGTAGATATGGCCAGAGTGATGAGTTTTAGATCACTAATCTCTGTTAATTCAGTAGTGACAGTCAAGCCAGACAAGTTGGTTGAAAGTCCCATTAATAGATATTTTCAGTATAATATTTATCCTTGAAATTATTTTTGTGTGATTAAATTAAAAATCTTTTGGTGTCTAGTTTAGAATATTGAAGCCTGCAATTTTAAGTTAAATATAAAATGTAACTCAAATATTAATGTTAAATATTTTTTTTATTAATAATAATAATAATAATAATATGTAAATAAATAAATTCAATTTCAAATATATCAAATATTATATATATAGAGTAACATATATTATATATTCAAAGTAACTTTTATATATTCAGAAAGAAGTTTTATATATTCAGAGTAACTTTTATATATACAGAAAGACGTTTTATATTTAAATGTGCATTTAAATGTCTTGTTCCACTGGTACAACATGTTTAATGGTAATTGCATTATTCTAGTACTACAAACTCTGTCCAAATGTGAACTGTATATTAAGACTGATGGTTTGGATACAGAGTTTAAAATGAGACCTTATTGTGGCATTGAAGACCAGTTATAATTTATGGTCATGGTAATTCAGCGTAAGGTGATACTGAATGTCTTTTCTTTTGTGTCATCTTTTGTATCTGTCTATGACTGAAATCTTTACATACAATGTCTGCAATACATTTTCTACAGGAAATTAGTACAAGATGAGATGTGCAATGTTCAATGGGTGATTTCCTGTACCCCCCCTTCATGTTCTCAACACACAGTTCTTCACTGTCAGATCCAAACACTGTACATCCTTTAATCTTCTTTAATCTAACAACAACAATAATCATCATCATAATAATAATCATCTGCTCATTCATGTGCTATGAGTGGTTCATTTTGGCTTGGAAGACTTGCATAACACCTGGTTCCATACCAGCTTTTGGCCTCGGCAGTTGCTGTGATACACAGGTCATGCACTCTCTCTCCCTCCCGCTGTTGCGCCCTTTAGACATGATTAACTAATTCTGCGTTTTCCCACTCTACCCTGTAACATTTCCCTCTCAAACCCTCATGCTCCCCCTCTCTTCTTCCACCATCCCTCTTAAAGTTGCCAAGAGGAACCAGAGATGTTTCCAGATGAAGAAAAATATTGGTTTCCCCCAAAATTGCTCAATGGATGGTTCTTTAAAGACAGGTATGCAAGTGTGGGGAACATATATTTAAAGAACCTAGGTTTTACATCTATTTTTCTACAGTGCACCAAACAAAAAAACAATACACAAACTTTTCTTTTAAGTGTGATTTTCAGGGAGTGGTACCATTGGTGGACAAGCCAATTTTTGTGTACTGTTAAGTGATCAACGAGTGCTCCTAGTTACCACGAATAAACTGCTGGTCTATTTTCTGCTACAACAGACGAGAGGTGGACTGCACAGGCTGCTGAAGAGGGGGCTGGCTGTGATCAGGGCTGTAAATTCAGGTGGGGAGGGCGAGATCCTGTAAGACGAAACCTCTCCTTCTGCCAGTATCAGCACACGACTCCACCGAGACAAGAGAGAAGAAGCAGGCAGTAAATCCATTGGAGTTCACTGATAGCACTGTTTGCGCAGCCACCGCCGCTTCCTTTGATCAAATCGCCAGGGGAGCAGGGGGTCGTGTGTCGCTGCCAAAGGTCAGCTATATATTACACTCCTAAAAGTGATTACTGAAATTCTTAACTGAAACCATTCTGCTGCCAGGGTGTGCCAGAAGCCCCTGCGGCGGTGTCTGGGCCGGCTCGGGGGGCCTCTCTGTGGCCCCCATACGCCACACAAAAATCCTCTCCGCTTGTGTTTTCTATCATCAGAGGGGACCTGAGAAAGGGCCCTCATGGAAACATGTGCTATCCGATTGCAGCATTGGTGGGCAAAACGTTGCGAATGTCTGCACCTCAGGAAATATAAATGTATGCCACACTTCAAAGGGAGGAACTGCAAATTAAGGCAGGTCAATGAAGACAGTGAGTGCCTTAGCATCAGCAGCAGTACAAACAATGTCGGCATTATTTTTTATGCTGAACAGCCATGACCATCAAGTCATATCCTGCCATTGGTGTCATACAACAATATTACCGGTAGTCAGATGTTTTCATGGTATTAACAGCAAGCAAGGATTATAGGAATGGACACATGATGTTCCATAAAATAGCTGTTTCCCTGTTGCCACATTGCCAAAAATTTTAGGTTTTCTTTGGAGTCATTTAAAGAGAAGAAAACAGTCCAATCAAAGCAACTATGTCAGATTTGTAGGACGTCCTGTCTGCAGAGAATAGTGGAATTGTGAAATAATATGTAAATACATTTAATGAAAACAGACTTAAACATTATTTGATACAATGTACAACAACATTAAATTTCATCAGTTATGCCTCCCACACACATACAAACATAAAACATGTTCAGTGAAAAGTCCAGGACTGACTATATGATGCTGTGGCTGAGTTATGTTGGCACACATGCCACCCCAGCAGATTATACTGAGTGTAGCACACCCAGCATCCATAAAGCTGTGGAAAGTCTGACTCCTTTATGGAGGACCTGAGAGCTATTAGTGATTAGAGGACGGTGTGGGTCAAAAGGTGAGAGACTGCCGAGTCTAGCCTTTAGGTGTGGAAGTCCCTGCCTGAGTTATACAAACCCTCCAACTTCATTTGTTTCAGCACAAGTGGTTCCCATAAACATAAATCTGGACTTCCACAGCATCCCTTTCCACAGCAGCAGCAGAGTTGAGATACCACCATACTGGGCTAAAGAAGAGGAATGTGAAGTCATGCTCAATGAAACTTAATACACATTTGCTGATCATTACCTAAGATTGCCTTGTGTTAACTTTGGCAGACCTCCGCTTGGCTCTTAAATTAAAAGGGATGATGTATTTCCTCTTATTTGTTATTTGCACTGAGCTACTGAGAGAGAGAGAGAGAGAGAGAGAGAGAGAGAGAGAGAGAGAGAGAGAGAGAGAGAGTGAGAGAGATAGGTGAGAGAGTGAGAGAGAGAGCGAGAGCGAGAGAGAGAGAGAGAGAGAGAGCGAGAGAGAGAGAGAGAGAGAGAGAGAGAGAGAGACAGAGAGAGAGAGAGAGAGAGAGATAGAGAGAGAGAATGTATGCATGTGTGATGTGGTGCATGCCAGAAATAACAGAGTGAACCGTGCTCCAGAGCCTCATTAGCTGGTGGAAAAGAGTTCCCCGGAGTAACAACAGGGTGTAAATATATATTTAAAACTTCTCAAACCTAAAGAAGTTTCATGCCAAATTTTATAATACACAAACACACAGAAAGAGAGTGAAAAAGAGTTAGAGACTATAAACTATAGACTTAAAACCCAACTGCACATCCTGTAAAGAATTAGCTGCTGTTATTTAACGGGAATTAATGGAGCACTACATACACAGTGAGTAGTATTTTTTCTAGTATTTCCAACTATATGTTCGCATGTGTATTTTTTTCTGTTTTCTACATTATTTATGGTAGTTACGTTGCTAAATAAAAACCCTTTGTTTTGGCAAACACAACATTTTCCTACTGAACATTTACTATTTTTAACATCAGTTTTTGCCTGGTGTTGTGTATTCACATGACATGACATCATTATGACAAAATCAAAGGAAATGGAGTAACACTTTTCTGAAGAAAAGCATTCATAAGGCTACATGACCAGAGCAAAAAATGACCAACATAAAATATCTTAGTAAGGCGTTAGGCCACCACATGTCAGCCAACTAGAAGATGCACATTGGCAAAGAAGTCGAAGGAAGAATGTCAAAGGGGTGGAACATTTTCCACCCAAAGGAAAGTCCCTCAGCTTGTGATTTAATGGTGGAGGTACATAGATTTAGCTACAGCTTCTCAAACCGTTCTCAAGCTTATGCCAGTTGGAACTTTTAGTATGTGAAGACATTAAAAACATGTGCATATCCACTTTTATTCCAATCTTTCTTTCAGCTTGAATCTGCTTTATACACTCTGTATTCTATCAAGCATGCTTCATGCTACTTACAGTATTATGCAAAAGTTTGGGCACCCCTTGATAAATAACAGATTTTGGTGATTTTGTAATTGAAAAGATGTAAACACAGTCTCTCTAGGAAGAAATACACAATATTTTCAGCAAATGTTAATGCATAATTACTTTTGATGCCATAAATTGAAGAAAAGTAAAAAATAAAAACATTATTATGGCAAAGTCTCAGATTCTTTTAACAAGGTTTCATACCTTAATCAGCTCATTAGATCTGATACGTGGCAACAGCTGTCATTAGTAAATCTCAGCTGGTGCCAATTTCAAAGCTTTAAAAATACTCTGACAAGAAGATAGCAAAGCGTTGTCAACTTGCAATTTTCACAGTGAGAAATGTAATTAAGAGATGGCAGTTCAGGGGAACTGTGGAGGTCAAGATGAGATCTGGAAAACTCTCAGAAAGAACTGCTCATATGCTGATCACAAAGACAAATCAAAATCCTCATTTGACTGTAAAAAACCTGCAGGAACATTTAGCAGTGCACCTTTCCACTGTCCTTCATGGAAGAGTCAGCAGAAGAAAACTGCGTCCCCATTATTAATTCCAACATCAGAAGTATACAACAGAACATCCACAGAAGCCTGATGCATTTTGGAAACAAGTGCTGTTGAATGATGAAGTTAAAATAGAAATCTTTGGCCACAATCAGCAAAGGAGGAAAAAGCAGCAGCATTTAATTAAAAGAACACCTTGCCAACCATTAAGCATGGGGGTGGATCTATCATGCTTTGGGTTTGTGTTACAGCCAGTGGCACAGGAAACACTGCACAGGTGGAGGGAAGAATGGGTTCTACTAAATACCAACACATTCTGGGAGCAAACATGTGTAAAAAAGCTGAAGCTGAAAAGAGGATGGCTTCTACAACAGGACAATGATCCTACACATACCTCGAAATCCACCATGGACAACCTTTAAGAGTTGGTGAAGATTTTGGAAGGGCCATCACAGTCCCCTGATTTAAACATCATTGAAAGTTTGAGGGTAGATCTTTAAAAAACTGTGCATGCAAGAGAACCCAAGGATATTACAGAACTAGAAGCCTTTAGCAAGGAAGAATGGGAGAAAATCTCAAGTACAAGAATTCAAAGACATTTAGCTCTAAAAAAAAAAGTGTTTGCAAGCTGTGATATCTGCCAGAGGAGGTGTTACTAAGTACTGATTATTTAGGGTGCCCAAACCTTTGCCATAATAATCATTTTATTTTCTTACTTTTGTTCAATGTATTACATAAAAAGGAACTATGCATCAATTTTTGGCAAAAAAAATTTTTTTTTTTAATTTTTTGCATGTCCTAGAGCAGGGATGTCAAACTCAAATACACAGTGGGTCAAAATTTAAACCTTGGACAAAGTCGCAGGCCAAAATTAATATTAATTGAAACAATCTTTATGCAGATATAACAATGAACCTTTTTAAATAAACTAAAACAAGCAAAGCTTAATACTATGCAATATATAACCTAATATTGCACACATGCAAAATAGAATATCAAATAAATAATACATATCAATGGCATTCATTTCTTAAATGAAATGTAAATTAAAATTGTATGCCTCTTTTTTATTTTTTATTAACATTCCACATACATTTTAAATAAAATAACAAGGATAAATCAATAAACTAATAACAATATCCTTCAATGAACATGCCACCATTCAAATCCATGTCTTAGCAAGAAAAAATGCAGAAAGGAAACGTTAATTATAGCTCAGTTTGCTACACACTGATCTACTCTGTGTCCAAGCCAGATACCTGGTATCTCTTCTTGGACGATAGTTTATCAATGTTTCAAATATTCTGCCTTACATCTGTTCAGAAAGCTCCTGTAATCTGCTTTCCTTTTCGCCATTTCTGAAGAGTAGCACAGCGCCAGTATTAGCATAGGTCGCTATGACAACTGTCAACAGAGGAGAGGCTGTCCTGATCGATGCGCAGAGCATTCTGGGGTTTGTAGTTATCGTGTCGTACTGCACGCCGCAGTACTATTAGCGATACATGCGCTGTAAATACTAGCGGCCCAACTCTACTAGTCATGTGGGCCAGAGTTTGACACCTATGTCCTAGAGAAACTGTGTTAACATCTTTTCAATTACAAAATCACCAAAATCTGTTATTCATCAAACTTTTCCATAAGACTGTATGTTGATTATTGCTAGCTTTGAAATGAAAGCAATGGTGCGGTGTCACCCAATGGCGCTGTCACCTCACAGCAAGAAGGTCCTGGGTTTGATGCCCAAGTTTTACATGGGTACCTTTCTGCGTTGAGTTTACAAGTTCTCTCCATGTTTAGTGGGTTTCCTCATATTGTTCAATGGCTTGTGCGTTGGGTTAATTGACTATTCTAAACTACTCTGAGGTTTGTGAGAATGGTTGTCTCTCTTTGTGTCACCCTGCTATAGGTTGGTCTCCTGTCCAGATTGAACTCTGCCTGTAGTCCACTGGGGTCAGCTCCAGCTTACCCAGGACCTGAATTGGATAAGCAGTTTGGAGAATGAATGAATGTATATACAAAGTCATGTGAAAAAATAACTACACCCCATTGAAAGTGTTACAATAGTTGAATAGTGTGATTGTAAAAATAATAATAATAAAAAAAGACTACAAAGCTCAGTTGCAACCAGCTCAATTTATTTACAAATTCCTCAATCCAAAAACCTAATTCCAAAAATCAGACAAGAGTCATGAAAACCAGGAGAAAAGAAAAGGATAAATGCTCAGAATGGTTATTATTAATATTCGGGTGATCCTGTTCTTCTTATTCTGGACTGTGAGGAAACTTTTTATCTCTGAATCCTGAGCTTTTTTTTTCTCTCTGCTCCTGATTCAGATCCCTAAACCTGACAGTGATGAAACTCTGGGATTCTTGGATACTTATTTTCCTAACAATCATTCTGCTCTGTTGTTTGAATTTGTTGTTGTTTTTGTTTTTCACAGTGGATTGTTTTTAAATACTTTAGAGATCTTTTTAATCCTTTGTCAAACTCATAGGCATTTAAAACATTTTTTCTGAAGACCTTAGAAAGATTTTTAGATCTTAGCATGATCACACCACACACTTAAATAGCAATGAAAATCCCAGACAACAGTGGGATTAACCAATTGTAACTTTTTAGATCGACAAGAAGTTGAGTTGATTTAAGTATGTACTTACTGTAAATACACTGCTGGATTGAAGATTATTCTAAAAGAAACTCCCTCTGTTTGTGTTTTGATGCAGAGTCCTCCATAACACTTATAGTTGGGCTTGAAAGTTTGCGATCCCTTCTAAAATGTTCTATATTTTTATTCAAGTCCTAAAAGTAGATGAAGAAAACCTAGTTAAAATAAAATAATTATATTCGATCATGTATTTATATTAAAAAGATGCAGTAGCAAATCTGCATGTGGCAAAAGCAAGTGGATCCTTTAATTTGAAGGTGAAACATTTAGGTGTGAGTCAGAGAACAGGGGTTCACAGGATTACACATATAACACATTTGTGTATGTGCATCATGGATCAAACGAAGGTTTCTGAAAAAGAGTTATTGATGACCATAAGCCTCTTCTCTTCCCCCAAAATATTGCTGACCATCTACAGTTTGCTAAAGATCAAGTGGACAAACCAGAAAGATATTTGAAGAATATTTTGTTGATTGATGAAACCCAAACAGAAATTTTGGCTTAAATGAGGTGCAGAAAGAAAAACACTGCATTTCAGCAAAAGAACCTTAACCAATCAATGAAACATGGTGGTGGGAGTGTTTTGGTTTGGGCCTGTTTTGCTGCATCTGGGCCTGAAAGGCTTGCCATCATTGATGGTCAAGACATTTGTCTATGAACTGAATTTCAAAAGGTGGTTTATCATTCAGCAAAACAACGATCCAAACACTAAAGTCTTTCTACTAAAGAATGGATAAAGAAGAATGAAGTGAATGTTCTGGAATGGCCATGTTTAAGTCCTGAACTTTCTCCAATTGAAATGTTGTAGAAAGACAAAACTGAGCAGTTAATGTGAGGAAACCCTTCAAACATCCAACAGCCGAAGCTGTTTTATGTGGATGAATGGGCTAAAATTCCTCCAGGTCAATGTGCAAGACTAATCATCAGTTACTCCAAACATTTAGTTGTAGTAGTTACTGCAAAAGGAGGTCATTCCAGATACAGAAAGCGCAGGTTTTGCTATACACTGTTAGAATATTTAATAATATTCCAAAACATACATGTCTTAATATTATTTATTTATTAGTTTAATTTTATAAATAGTTTTTTTTTGTTTATTTTTTAAACTAGGTTTTCCTTATTTAGTTTTAGGATTTGAATGGTTTGCAAATCAAATTATGTTTTAGGTCACATTCATCTAAAAAATATTTTTAAAGGCTTCACAAACTTTCAAGCACCACGATACGTCCTAAATCTTGTTTACAGTAGGTAATCAAGATGAGAGCTGGTAACGGCAATGGCCATAGGATATGAATTATATGATTTTATTACTCACTGAACCATTTAGTGAGTCATTGTACTGCAGTACTGCATTGTACTTCATTGTACATCTTTGTACTGATTTGCAGTGACTCATACTTCTAAAGAGACAAATGGACCCAAACCAAAGCCACTGGAGCACCTTACCAATGGGTATTCAGGTCTGTACCACTCACTTGGTGTATGCCACACATGTACCAGTACTCACTATATAATTATTTTTCCATGTTTATACACTATAATAACAATAATAGTTACAATTGCAGTATCAATAATAATTGTAAGAATGGTTTAGTTTTACTAAATCTTGACAGCTTATATAACTTAGAAGCTAAAGGTTAAAAAATGTTGAAAATTTCATTAAAGTTGAAAACACTGGTTCAAAATCCCTTGTTTATGTAGTGTCTAAAAATATGGAAATAAATAAGTCATGATTTGCTTTGGTGCTTACATAATAAAGTTATTCCAGTTTAGAAAGTAAAAACTAGCATTGTTATAATAGAACAATGAAATAAGACAAAGACTTTGCAGCACATGTTATTCATGTTAAGCATATTTAAAAAAAAAAAAAAAGATTAGACAAAATCAGGGATAGAATATGAAGTCAAAAAGTGCGAAAACTTCTGCAAGTTTAATTTAACTATGTAGATGCAGCATTAATCAAATCAAACTTTGATATCACAACGTAGGGAGAATGTTCATAAACTTTACGTCTAAGCTGCTTTTACAGTCAAAATATATAAACTATATACTATAAACTGACACTTAACATTTTTTATTACTTGTTTATTTTGACTGCCGTTTTGGTGTTCAAGCCATGTGTGGTCTACTATAATTTTCATGAGACTGTGCTCCTATAACTTCTTATTGGTCCTACCTTAAAGAGTGCAGTCGTTACATTATTTCACCTGCGCTGTGCTACTGATGGTGGAGCAGAAAATTTAAAAGAACTTAAGCTTGGATTCATGAATGGATGTATTTTGTGGGGTTTAAAGTAGCAAAACATCATTAGCTCACTCGCTGCATAGATTAGCAGTGTTCACTAAGCATCCTAGAGTGAAATATGGCAGTGGCTGAATGCATTTTGCCAGTAACTGAGGTAAAAAACCAGTAGCTAAATGCAATATCCAAACTACAAAATCCATTTGTAAACTTTGCATGAGCTTTAGGCAACTTGAAAATCCTAAATTGTAAGAAAAAGCACTTGAGCCACACAGCCAAACCAATCTGGGAATGAAGAAAGGTAAGGTATCAGGAAGGAGAAGGGGAGATGACATGCACATTACAATACATGAGCCAAATCTTTGTTTGGGTGTTTGTATGGATCCACACCAATAACAAGGTTAACTTTATCCATATGTTTTACTTCCCTATGAAGTTGGTTAAAATACACCATCTGATTCATATTTAAGCATGACATTTTTTCAAAAAGCTCTCTTTAAGGTGCCGTAGTGTGAGCATTCATTGAATGAACAGTTGCTCTTTTATTTATTTTTACATACATTTTCTCAGTAATGCACAAGCATCACACCTGTTGATCATTATTTCCACTTCTTGCCGTTACTGATGTCATTCTTGTAGCCACTTCTAAAAATAAGCATCATTGTTCCCATTGAAACAATCAATTAAGCAGTATTTTGACCGAAGCTCTTTCCATTTACACCACAATAATGAACCCCCTTAGATCTCTTCCTCTTGCCCTCCAGAAGCCAGGGTCAAATGGATTTCTTCGGCATTTCAGTACAAACCACAGTGAATAGCAGGAACAAATTTGCTGTGTGTGGTAGGTGATTTGCAATATTTTAACAAGGGCAATGGCCTATAATCGCCTAAGTCCAATACACATCACTTACTAGACTTATTTGTTCTTCTTGTGTAGAGAAAACCTGAAATGTTTGAGTTGTTTCTAATCAGCCAAAGTAGCTCTGATCCACACCTCCAAACTCAGTTCCTTAACAAGCCTCCAGGTATGCTAACACCTGACTCCAATGAGCTTTTTTGAGGTCATTAACTCAAGGGTTCACATATTTTTTCCACTTTTTCAAGACCCTTGACTTAGATGAAGATCATTTCACATTTTATAACAAATGAATGCAGAAAACCATGATATTCCAAAAGGTTCACATACTTTATATACAGTGGCAAGAAAAAGCATCACCATTAAGGACTGAAACTGTAAGTAACTGTAAGTTCTATGTCCAAAACTCTGCAGATGGCAACATTTCTTTTGAAATCAAATACATTATCAGAGTAGTTGGCAAGGCTTTATTCAAAATGCTTCAGAATCTGATTGCATTCCCCAACAAGAACATTGATGAGGTCAGATACTCATGCTGGATGATCTGGATCAAAAATGCCAATTCAGCCCACCCCAGACCATTCAAACTGATGCTCCAGAAAGCACAACCCTGGAGGGTCAGCTTACACATCGGTGCCATGGAAAGACATCACATCCTAGTCTGTTAGTAGTGAAGATTTATGAAGACCTTCTATGGAGATTAAAAATATATGCATGTGTGTAACTGAACACTGCTGTTGAGTACTGGCTGCATTTAGCTTAATTCCCCAGAAGGTTTGTGTGCACTTTTGGATACATAACGTATAAACTAAAATAAGTCTTAGGTAGCTCATAGCTGTCTGCCTGTCCACCTTTACTCCTTTTCCCAATGTCGCGTCTCTAAAACGTTCTGCCACCAGAGGGCAGTGTTTATCTTTGTTCTAATGTTTTCAGGTAAAATCACAATAATGTTTACGGCAGTTTTTCCCTCATAAATCATAGCTTTCCATTTCATTTTGCTTTCCAGATGTTGATCTGTTAGTCAGAATCTTGACTGGTGAACAGTCATCTGATGACCAGTTGACCAAATTAATCAAGTTAATATTATATATAAAACACTTTATACTTCCTGCTACCAATAGGCTCTGAATGCAGCCCGAGTTGTGCGCGCGCAGCCACTGCGCTTCAGCACCATGGAGAGCTGTAAACCCCGAACTGAGCTGCCCAGGCTTCTGGTGCGCGAAGAGTTAAGCTGGGCTGTGTTACATAACACGCCTCATACATCAGTCGTGTTTACCCCCAGAGCAGCGCTGCTGAGAGAGTCAGTGTGTTGTCGTCCTGCATTTCGACCAGAGTGACCATCTCGGAGACCGCACGCGAGGGACAGAAGGACGCACGGTCAGACAAACCCAGAGCTGGAGATCTGACTGAGGAAAGCTGCGCATCTCCACTACAGAAAGCCGTTCATCTCTCCCAGCTCAGGCAAGTGGGTTTACTCACTGCGTCACATCACTGCTCTGGGGCTTTCTGGACAAAACTTAACGCTGTGATGTGATTTTGAAGTCCACAAGCTGTAGATTGACCACAAAACAAAGAAAAAAATCTGTAAAACATGGCTCATTAGCAAGATCATCATTCCCACTAGACTTGTTTTGTTCTGCTGGTAACGGTGTTAGGTGGGGCAGGTTGATGCGCAGTTATTGAGGATCAGCACCGGCAGTCCTGGACAGCGCACACACACACACACACACACACACACACACACACACACACACACACAGTACACTCTGTTCTGTCATGTGAGAGCAGGACTCATGCTGGGTGTCCCTTACATTGGGTGGGAATCACTGCAGCAGTAAAAGCTTCACTGTCCTTGAAGACAACATCAGTTTGGACAGAGATGGGCGCTTCTTGGTTTCTGTTTTGGACACTTTCTTTTTGGTTTGTAATGGAACTAATTCCCCAAAGCCGAGTGACAAATTAATCAATATAATATAAAATCATATGGTAATGATAGTGTTGCTGAAAATGTAAAAAAAAAAAAAAAAACAGGATAATGCCTAATTCCAAGTTCCAAAAATCTCCACTTCACAAAATGACTTGTTCTAAGAGGTGAGAGACATGTTGTTTGTTTCTTGTATGTTTGTCTCTCATCCGAAACTCATGCAATGAGGTAGTGGTCTGTAGATAAGGCTGAGTGAGATTTAAATGAATTTGATTTGCTTTCTCAAACGAAGAGCTCCACTTGCTCAAGTGTGTTACATAAGGAGCCATGAGTCAGAGAAAGTCTGACATCTTTCTTGCTTATCTCTGCTTCCAGGCATGAGGCTTACAGACTGAGCCTGGCTGTGGTTGACAATGGCAGAATAAACCGACCAAACGGTGAACGTTAAATATAAGAGAGAGTGCGTCAGGTCACTGCTGCTTTGTCAGGGTACTGATCATCTGTTGGACTCTGGTGTACTACTAAGATAACAGGAGTGGAATAAACAGCAAGTGTAACAGACACTGCTGAAGCTCCCTGATATTTTGTCTTTAAGAAAAAGAAGTTGGAGGGAAAGACATCAGGGAGGGAGTATTGTTACTGAAGTGTGCATGAAAGCGAGCAACAGCAACGCCCAGTTCAAATTAGGATGTGCACTCCTTAGGGAAGGTGCCTAGAATAGCTCTCCACAGAAGAACCACTTTTCAGGTCCACAGAGAACCTTTCATTTAAAAAAAATTATCTATTTTTAAGATTTTATTATATTGTTTTCTTTTATGCACATTTTTTTCATTCTCTCAAACTATTATTATGCTTTTATATTTTCCATTTAACCTTGTAAAGCGCATTAAATGACCATGTGTATGATAATGTGCTATAGAAATAAACTTGCTTTGACTTAATGAAAAATACATGGAGAACCATTTAAAGCTGAAAGAACATCCACATCATGTAAAGTTCTGTTGTTGTAGTATAGTGGGGAATACTGCTGCCCTCCACACAGTAGACTGCGATTTGATTTCCTATCTAGGCAACCACAGCACACCCTCACATATTTTGGTTATTTTTGTTATCCAGAGGAGGATGAGTTTCCAACATGAGCTTTGGTTCCTCCCAAGGTTTCTTACCACAGATCAGAGAGTTTTTCCTTCATTGTGACCCTCAACTTCCTCATTAGGTGTTTGGACCCATATTCTGTAAAACTGCCTTGTGATTTGCTCTAAAAAGTGCAATACAAATAACTTGACTACCTGGACAGGAGTCTTAATGCTGCATTCGCCTATATCACCAAACTGTAAATCTCTCTGGATAAGAAGATCTTTGTAAATGGACACAGATTAAATGTTTTTCCATGTCCAAGCAAACATCCACCAAATGAACTTTTAGTTTGGTTATGAAAGCAGACTAAACTTTAGCCAAGTGTCCTTGCCGCATCATCACGCCATCTCATTACTTGTCAAATTAAAGTGCACAGTGTCTCCAAGTTCATATTAGAAGGATTTGGGAATTAACGGCCTGGGACAACTGTATGAAAGCATTATGCCTCACTTCTCAGAGCCAGTGGCTAAAATTAATGATCATTAAAGTGCAGATTATAATACCTGACCTATGATAAGAGGTTTTGTGTGGTGACAAGAGGCTGCAGAAGTCGGAACAAAATAAAGTCATTTTTTCAAAAAGAACACTATAAAAATGAGTTTCAGTTGATAGAAGATGTGGAGAGCTCAGCAAATGCATCAGAAATATTCTAAGCTGTTGTGTTTGTGAGAGAGAAATGCAGAAAATGTGTGTGTATTCCATGTGCTTCGTAATGAGTATATGGGTCTAAAAGGAAAGGATGGAAAACCCAGTCATGCAATAAACCTGGACCTTAAGGGGCTGGTTACATCATTCGCAATGAAGTAAGCACACCCGCCTTTTACGTAAGCAGCCCTTTTAACCATGTAAAGCTGTCGAGAATCAAGATGACCAAGATCCCATGGGATTGGGGAAGTTATGTCATCGTGTTATGTCAAGTGTTGTACACATGGTAAATTATTGAGTACAAATTTATAAATAAAGCATTCAATGCAGAAGAACAACATCTTTACTGTAGGCAGGGTTTGTGTCCACCAATAAATAAGAATAAATAAGAGAAATGATTCACCTACTTTTACGATGTGATGTGTGGTCATGAGAAATGTCATGAAGTTTGTAGTGAAATCAGCAAATAATGTAGAAATCTATTCCTCAGTGTGTCGGACATTCTACCTTCAATTTAACTTTTAATCTTTCCAGTCAATGGTTGTCTGTACATTTTAACAGAGAGACTGTGAATCTCCATCTTGTACATTGAGATATAGCTGTAAAGCTGATCAGGGCACCAGTCTCAGAGATAAACATTACAACATTGCAACCATGACTGTGTCCTGGGATTCCGAGTGAATTAAATTATATTGGTGTTTAGTCATGTACATAAAAATAGCTGTTCTGAGCCATGACTAAGAATACTGGATGACATTAAAGACTCACTCTTGAAAGTGAAAGGAATTAACCAGATGAAGACCAGCTCTGAATGTGTTCAAATATAAAATCTGAATGAAGTCATTGGACCTGAAAATGATGAAATTGAACACACCTCATCACACCAAGAGCTCCACAACAAAATTTGAACTCTACAACCTTTCACACATGGAGCAGCCAGTAGCTATCAGCAGTACCTGGGGAACAGTGTAGCAGGACAGTACCTTGCCCAGGACTTGAACCTGCAACCCTCCGAACCCAAGAGCCAGTCCATAACAGTTAGGGCCCAACCACTAGACCACCACTGCCCACTTACATGGTGGCTATTTGAAACACTATATAACTTCATTGTGAATAGAAGGTGTTGGCCTGATTCAGGCTGAAGAGACAGATAAATGGAAACATATTGGTTTCAAATACTTTCATTTTTTTAAACCGGAAAGCTCAGTTTTCCATGACGTAAATCACATTTTAAAACACATTTTTAAATACACGTTAGTTATAGACCAAGACAGGATTTTAAAAAAAGAAGAAAATGAGAGAAATAATGCATCTAAAGTTTAGAAAGGGAATTGTGAGTTGACTTGAATTAGCTTTGTGGTAGTCAACCACTTTACAGTGCTGCCCTTGTTTTGAAGTGGACATGCCATATTTTGGTTACTGGCTTTTTCTCTTTTCTTTCATAGATCTTCCAAGACAGAAGAAGAAGAATGGTGCCATTGCAGGAATACAAGGTTCTTGATGTTTTATATATTCGATGATCAGCAGAAACCATTTTGTCTAGTTTTTTCATTGTGTCAGTGTCAAGAGTCAAGTTTTAGAGTAAAACTACAAATTGAGTTTAGCTGAAAGAAAGAAAAGCTTGACATTTAGCATCCATTACAGATGAAGAAGTCATCAGGGAAGGGAAGCACTCGCAGTCGCATTCCTCGTCTTGTCCTTCAACCTTATCGCCCTAAAGATTCACCCATTTCTGAGCTTCCATTTTCTGAGGAGGAGAGCAAAGACTGTGACATCAGCACAGAGCACTCAAAGAGAACCATCAGCCCCAACAGTTTCTCATCAGGTATAATACTCAGATCCACAAGATGCAGCGATGGCCTTTTTAGTTTTCTTGTAATATCCCTTTGTAGTTGCAAGGGATACAGGGACCTCTGTATACATTGTATATTTTCTTTTTACAAAAATAATTCATGTTTGCTTAGAATTAATCAGGCTGTTTCTGGCATTGTCCCTTAAGGATTGGATGCCTTGTATTGTGCTTCATTCAAAAAGTAGTTCAGGTTTTTAAAAATAAATAAATAAAATAAAATAAAATAAATAAATAAATAAATAAATAAATAAATAAATAAATAAATAAATAAATAAATAAATAAATAAATAACTGGACTCTCAAGAGCATTACCAAACTACACAGAATAACATCCTGCAAATCAATTATTCTCTTCTGTTCCCAGATGATACTGGATGCCCAAGTAGCCAGTGTGCTTCTCCAGCTAAAACCCGATCTGGCTCAGATAACACCCCTCTTGGGTCACCCCCATCAGGTGAGCAGAAAACCACCATCAAGAGAGTTCGGGTTAATGTCATGGCTGAACGAAGAGCCCCCCCACAGAAGCACAAGAAAGACCAACGACTCTCTATCCTACACAGAGGTGAGAGAATAGTGGTAAAGGTTATAGAACTAAGATAAAGCAGCTTGATAAACATACCACCATTTTTTAACAGGAATTTTGTGATCACCAACGCACAACCCTGAAACAGGTTGTGAAACAACAGGTTTGAACCAAGAAAAACATGCTTAAAACTACAATGTCTTCGTATATTCTTAGTGTTGAGGGAAAGCTTAAATAACATGTATGCTTTAAAGAGCCCAACCTCCAGTTCTAGAGAAGACTATAAAAATCATCTAAAGAACTGCCCAATAAAATGTGCATGAAAGTTTACTTGCATGAACAGCCTAACTGTCCTAGTAGATTTCAATTACCATTAACAATGTTGCAGATCTTAGGCGATTCCTTTGTCATTTTCATGATAAAATTTGTAGACCATGGCGAGACAGGTGTTACTTACTTGCATGTTTTTCCTCAAGGAGACTGGTGATTGGTGGGCCAGTTACACTGCAGCTGGCCAATCAGTGCAATTAGAAGTTAACTTTTCTCATTGGCTGAACGAGTCAACCAACAGTCAAACTTCGTCACCACACCTAGGAACTACAGGGTTTAGCGGTTGTTTGGTTTTTCTCACAAGTTCAAAGAGTAAAAGTTAGCATGGTTTTGTCTAAAGGCAAGAGATGCTTCTCAGGTATGCCAAATAAAACTGATGTTTTAACATTCAATCTTATAGATTTTCTCTCCCATAACAAACGTTCAACATCAGACAAATGATTTCCAACACATGCAGTTTATATCTAAGTTCATTTTTGTCTTTGTATTCATTTACTAGAGTAGGAAATAGCTTTTATAAAGTAAAATGTCACTATATTTAAACAACAAACACAAAAAAATAGGAAGGAGAGATCGAGCAGCTGCTGAAGTCGTGCAGGCCGTCCTGCTATCCTGTTGTTGTGGAGGTTTGGATGTGCTTGCTACTCCAGTGACTAGACTGTTCTTAGGAAATGGAGATCTGTCTCTATGTCTGACTGAAACAATGCAACACCCCAATTTTCATGCATTGCAGGTAGTGAGGCAGACTTCAGCTCTTCCAGTAGCGCTGGAAGCTTCAAGATCCGTGAAATTCCAGCTAACAACTCCACAGGCAAGAAGAGCTGCTCCTCACGCAGGTGATCTACCTTTCTTCACTGCAGTTTGAATTCTTGTTCTTGAGCTACTGCTTATGTGGATCTGAACTGGTTTATCATTGAATTGCTATAAACAGGTTATGCTTCTTTAAATTGTTGCTGCTTTAGCAAAACTCTTACCTTGATAGTTGTTCATGAATGCATGCAATCCTCCATAGGTAATTTTTTTCACCCCTCTTCCTCCTATAGTCGCATTCCCCACATCAGGAGCCAGCCAGTGTTCAGGCCTCCAGGAAGCCCCTCTACCCATCGTGATGCTGAACTATATGCCCCCTACAAGACACCCCCGAAAACCTTCTTGTACTCAAATATCAGCAGCAGCTCAAGCCCTACAAGCAGGTAAGTCTATGGGCAGACAGCCTGGTGGTCTTGAGGGTGTGTGTAGAGCAGGCATGGTCATTTCTGCTACTTGTAATGTATAGATGTAAAGATGTAAAGAACTGAATTAGATCAGTCATTGCTGGGCTCTGCTAAGCTTTGAAATAAGACTGTCTACCGTCATGCACACATGGCTACTGACTGCTGCTTTGGGGTTGTAGAAGTTTGTTTGAAGCCATTTTGTGGCCGAATGTAGGAGCATGAATCTTTCATGTGCTCTGTCAGTATTTTGGGAAGCTTTGCTGGCTTTTTGTTTCAGTTCATTTTTTACATTTTGTCAGAGGATGAAGATCAGGGCAGCTTTGACATGATGAAACCGTGTCTGAAAAATAGATAGCATGAGAAGTCTGCAGAACCAATGTTCCCCTCCTTGTCTCCAATTTCTCTCTAGCTAACTGTTCCCGAGTATGCATGACGTGCTTTCTTTAATTAATAGCTCTGTGTGCATTTCTGTTATGTAGATTAGTAACGCCTGACTAGATGCCTCCAGCATCCTCATTTATTCTAGATTTTTTGAGAGGCAAAACTGAATTCTAAGTGAAATCAGTCACTTGTGTATATTGTGCTCTGATCTCGGCACTGCAGTCTGCTACCCGAGGCTCTGTTCTACATTTTAAAGCGTATTCATCCCTGCTTCTTTCTTTTGTATTCACACACATGTTCCAGCAGTGACTCACTTTCAAAGCAGGACTGTCACACAAGGTTGAATTGTCTGCTTTTTTCCATTCTGAAATTGGTGGTTGGAGAGAACATGCTAGGAAAATATCAGAACCCTGATATTGTCACTTCATATTTTTCCTATCTTGTTTGTTAATTAGCATCCATAATTCAAGTCATTCTGGCAACCTTTTTGATGATCCCTTTGTTCTGAATTTTTTTTTTGTTTTTTTTTTGTTGTTTTTTTTACAGAAGGACCACTTCTGCACGTTATCATTCATGCAGAGACAATCATGGCATCAAGCCTCCTAACCCAGAGCAATACTTGACCCCTCTACAGCAAAAAGAAGTGACCATTAGGCACCTGAGGACCAATCTTAGGGATTCTGAGCAAACAGTTAATGAACAGTATGTACTCTTCATTTTAATAAGCATTATTTATATTAATATGAGAAAGTGGCATAATGGTGATTTTTATTTATTACATTTTTTTTCTTCTTCTTCCCCTCCTTGTTCCTTTCCATCAGGGATTCTGAGATTCAGGAGCTGAAGTCCCAGCTAGGTCGGATGCGTGAAGACTGGATAGAGGAGGAGTGTCACCGTGTGGAGGCACAGCTGGCCCTCAAGGAGGCACGTAAAGAGATTAAACAGCTCAGGCAAGTAGTGGAGACCATGAAGAACAGTCTGATGGAGAAGGACAAGGGCATTCAGAAGTATTTCATTGATATCAACATCCAGAACAGAAAGCTGGAGTCTTTGCTGCACAGCATGGAACTTGCACAAAGTGGTGCCAACCTACATGATGAGCCCACCCTGGACTTCATCTGTGATTCTCCAGAAAGGCCCTCTGCAGGGAAGCTGGAGGAAGAGCTGCATGCAGAGGGTAAAGGTATGGAGGAGATGGCAGACAGTGGGCTACTGGTTAACGATGAGATGGCCACGCAGACAGACTTCCTAGAGAAGGTTCTTATGTCCACAGCTGTTGACTCCAGTCAGGACTGCAGAGACAAGCTCATGAACCAGCCACCAGGATTGTCCACTTTAGTACATAGTGCCACAGGGAAGAGCACAAAAGATCAAACCTCTGGTGAGGTCTCTAATGACCTGCAGCATTGTTTTGAGGAGAGGGCAGTCCAGACTGATGATGTCTTGCATACCCCTGATCTGCATGCCCTTCTCTTGCAGCTTCTTAAATTCCAGAACACAGGGTTCTCCAACCTGATGACTCCCTCTTCCAACCTCCCCCAGAAGTTACCCAAAGCACAGGAACCTAAAATCCTTCATGTAGAAGAGCTGATCAAGAATGAGCACCCATTTCAAGCTCAGGATCCCAATCTGGTTGAGATGTCTGTCTACATTCCTAGTAATCCTGTACCAACCACATCAGTTTCTCAAGATCCTGGTGGTTCAAACCAAAGTTGCTCAGATCTTGAAATGGAGCAGGGATTCATGGAGGAGCTAGATTTCAATGTGAAGGATACTTGCAGCAGTGCAAGTATGGCTGTAGTGGGGAAAAGCCACTGGAGCAACAGCTTCTTGGTTGATCTGGTTGCTGTGGCAGCACCTGTTCTTCCCACAGTGGCTTGGCTGTACTCTCAGCACGGTGTAGTTGGTGGGGCTCCGGTGTACAACATTGCAGCTTTAATCCGTGGGTGTTGCATCATGGGATTGCACTCTCTCCGCCATGTCACACATGGGCCGCACATGTAATAGTCGTTCACCTGTCTGCACAGCTAACAAAAGCACTTAGATTTCACTTTTTTTGTTTGTTTGTTTTTTGTACATTTTTATTTTCATCTCCCACACTTTGCACTGTGTATGGTTGCCGTAAAATTAGGCAAAATTGTGAACTTTGTTTTGTTTATTTATCTCACAGCTTTGTATTGCTCTTTGCCATGACTTTGACTATCTGGGTAGGTGGTCATGTTGCTACTGTGCTGCACTTTACCATTTCTTGCTTTTGGTAAAGTGACTGAGTGGAAATTGAGTTGACAGTAAGTTATTGGGAGGATTTTTTTTGCATTTGTTTGTCCCTGAAAGACTAAAACCCTCAGCCAAAGCCTAGTCACTATTTGTGTTCAGTGAAGATTTTCTTCTCCTTAGTTAGTGTTCTACATGTTTTTTTGTGTACTTGCCTACTTAATGCTACAGTACAATTGTGCCTGAGCTTTGTGCAATATTGCAATATTTGTTTGTATCAAATGTGTTGAAATATTTATTATTAAAGCATGGTAACCCCATTTACGTTTGGACTTCTCAATGTTTTTTTCCTACAGAGTCACAATGGCCCTAATCCCATATACAGTACAAAGACTGAATTGAAGTATTACAAAAAACATTCATTTTCTACAATAATGGCTCAAATGCGGCCTTGAGGTTTGTAGAGTGATTTCAAATTTTGAGAAGAATCACTGTAACCTATTAGGTCAAGAACACTCCTCAGAACACAGGTACAGATGTCAGACTGTAGTTTTAAGACCCAGCAGTGCTGCTAGTTTCACTGTGGAGAACAGTTCCAGAAGAAGCAGATGGAACAGTATATTGCTCACAAATGAGGAAAGTGGTCAATTCCAAATGTAGAATGTGACTTGCTAGAAATGTATGACTGGATAACTCTGCCCCTGCCCCAGGTAGAGATGTCTCTTCCATGGTATTGTCTCTTTGTTTAAGTGGTTCCTGGAGATCCAAGTGCTCAGAATGGCAGAGGGTGGAACAGAAACTACAGATTAGGTTTTTTAAATTTGTTGCTGATGTATAAAACTGCAACGTGTGCCAGAGAAAGGCATATATACATACATACATACATACATACATACATATATATTCAAACATATATACACACACACTACCAGTCAAAAGTTTTAGAACAATCCATTTTTACAATGTTTACTGGTAATTTAAGCAGTTCTGTTACAGTAACTAGCAGTAAAAATTAAACAATTCTGATAGGTGCCACATCTTCTGCTCATGACCTACAAACCTGGAACACATTGTTCCTCCACCCTCTGATGCAGGATTAGCACAGTACTGTAGAGCAGGAAGTAGTGCTGTATATGAAGATCACAATGTGAAGGAAAAGGCCAGAAACAAAGACACACAGTGAGAGAATGAGCAGAACATTAGAAGAAAATAACTTCTCCCAGTAGATTCAGTAGCACAGACTTTAGCTCCATCCAGCTGCTTTGGGATGAAGTTTTAGGGATTCATTTATTTCCTATGCTTCAGAAAAGCGGTAAAATTGAGCAGGTCCTTCATTCTTGAATAAAGTCCATCAAATATACAAATTTGTTAATATTTATTTGTAAGTTTGGTGACTTATTTTTAGGTTATTCATTGTAAAAGAATTGCGCATATTACCAGTAAATACTGGAAAAATTGTGTGTTCTAAAACCTTTGACCGGTTTTGTATATTACATACTTTAAATATATTAGACTGTGGCTAAAGTACAGAGCCAAATCAAGCAAAGTGCATGGGCACTTATTGTGTATACAATAATACACCATTTAAAGGTGTAGCTTCTAACTACTGCAACTTCAACCAAAGCAAAACTGCCATGTGAAACAACAGAGCTTAGGAAAAAGTTTTAAATGTTTAAAAGACATTCTAAGTTTTAGTTAATGTTAATCTCTGAAAAGCAGTATTAACTGTAGTTTAAAGCAGTCTAATTGTATCTTACATGGATTTACAGATTTACAGGTTTTCCCTGTAGATTGAGCAGCAAAAAGAATATAAAATAGCATTATGTCTTGGCTCTGTTTGGCTAAAAGATCTGATATAGGTGAATGTGTAACATATAAGCATGTAAGCCTAGTAAAAGTACCAGAAGATAAAAAAAAGAACACACAAGAAGATTCAGAAAAGCAGTGATTTAACATTAATCTCAGATTACACTCAGACCTCTGATTGAATCTCAGATTCAGTGCAAAACATTACAGCATAGGGGAGCTTGTTTGGATGTTTAGGCCTATGATCTGTTTACAGAGTTATACTTTCCTTAATTTAGACTGAAAATATATATGTACAGTATTGTAGCAATACATAAATGAAATGGAAAAAATATATTGAAAATGAGATGTAAAGATTGATTCACAGCAATAAATAAATAAATAAATAAAAATAAGTAAAACAATGTGGGCACATTAAACTGACAAAGCAAAAGGAAAGGAAGAGGTTCAGTCCAAAGTTTCTTGCTCATTTGCTTTTCACAAAGTCTTTAAATTTTAAAAGGCTTTTAAAGTTTCCATGGGCTGTGTTGACAGCAGAGGTGCATTAGTGGCTTTTTATGGCACTCCTGTTAACATTTATACAAATACAGAGTAGAAACTCACATCTTACACGAGAGACTTTCAGTGAGGGAGCAGGGGCATGAATGTTAAATGGAGTCCTATCATTAACCTGTGTTGTAGTAGCACATCTCTAGGCTGTATCATGCCATCATACTGTAGTCTGCCAGATGGGGCTGAATTTATGTGTAACCCTAACACTCAGTGCTAAAAGTAAGCCAGCAATAATCACTGCAGCTCTGATCTGCATCTGACCTCAGTCCATCCAGACTGAGTGAGTCACAGATTCTGTTTTGTGCCTGTTTACTGGAATAACAAAATCTACAATGAAACGAATGCACATCTACAGCTATGGTGTGTGCTTCTTATAAGGAGCACTCAGGTGTTTTCAGTGTAACCTCTGCATCATACAGCTGATGATCATGCAATTTCCCTGTAGTTAAGAAACAACAGAAAATGCAATTACAGCAAAAGAACCTTCCCACTGGCTTTCACTGCAAGTTAGTACATGTTCATGCTGATGATATTCAACACAATGAATCATATAATTAAAAAAAAGTCAAATTCCTTCATCCAAATTTCTATCCACCACCAAAACATTTTCTGATTTTGGCAGTTTGCACCAGCACCAACAATATCCTCAATTACTTCCCTGATTCACCACCCAAATGCATGAAGCTAAATGTTCAGTTACGTGCAGTGAAACATTTCAAAATGACCCAGAACACTCAACTGCACTACAGCTGTGATAGAGATTATGTTGTAAAACACTGTTTTTGGGCAAATGTGACGTGGTAGCCCAATTATATGTAAAGTTCACACAAAGGCCCCAACAGATCTATTTACATCTAAAAAAAAAAATTAATATTGTGAAAAAATTCAATATTTCTTCACATTCCTTTCAGAAAGTGAAATTCATATTATATAGATTCATTACACATAGAGTGAAATATGTCAAGCTTTGATTTCTTGAGATTTCAACTATTATGGCTTTCAGATAAAAACACAAAAATAAGACATCCTAGATCTGAAAGAATTAAACATTATTATTAAATACTTTGTTCTTTACATGGTTGAATGTGCTGACAAACAAAATCACACAAAAATTATCAATGGAAATCAAATTTATCAACCCATGGAGGTCTGGATTTGGAGTCACACTCAAAATTAAAGTGGAAAACACACGACAGGCTGATCCAAATTTGATGTAATGTCCTTAAAACAAGTCAAAATGAGGCTCAGTGGTGTGTGTGACCTGCACGTACTTGTATGACCTCCCTTCAATGCCTGAACATACACCTGATGAGCCATCTCCAGCCACACAAGGTCCAGCATTGTCTTGCATTAGGAGGAACCCAGGGCCAACAGCACCAGCATATGGTTTCACAAGGGGTCTGAGGATCTCATCTCGGTACCTAATGGCAGTCAGGCTTCCTCTGGGGAGCACATGGAGGGCTGTGCGGCCCCCCAAAGAAATGCCACTCTACACCATTACTGACCCACTGCCAAACCGGTCATGCTGGAGGATTTTGCAGGCAGCAGAACGTTCTCCACGGCATCTCCAGACTATGTCATGTCTGCCACATGTGCTCAATGAGAACCTGCTTTCATTGGTGAAGTGCACAGGGCGTCTGGCGATTTTGCCAATCTTGGTTTTCACTGGCAAATGCCAAACATCCTGCACAGTGTTGGGCTGTCAACACAACTCCCAAATTTGGATCTCAGACCCTCATACCACCCTCATGGAGTCTGACCATTTGAACAGACACATGCACATTTGTGGCCTATTGGGGGTCATTTTGCAGGGCTCCGGCAGTGCTTCTCCTCCACAAAGGCAAAGGTAGTGGTCCTCCATGTCTCCTGATGTACTGGTCTGTCTCCTGGTAGCGTGTGTGACTGACTTAGAGTTACATTGTGTTAAGTGTTTCCTTTATTTTTCTGAGCAGTGTATATAACTATACTTAGTTGGGCTCCTTTTGAATGAATTACTGCATCAATGTGCTGTGTCATGGAGAGGATCAGCCTGTAGCACTGCTGAGGTGTAATGAAAGCCCAGGTTGCTTTGATAGCAGCCTTCAGGTCATCTGTATTGTTGGGTCTGGTGTCTCTCATCTTGCTCTTGACAATACTCCATAGATTCTCTACGGTGTTCAGGTCAGGCGGGTTTGCTGGCCAATCAAGCACAGGAACACCTTGATTGTTGAACCGGCTTTGATATCTTTGGCAATGTGGGCAGGTGCCAAGTCCTGCTGGTGAAATCAGCATCTCCATAAAGCTTGTCAGCAGAAGGAAGCACAGAAAACACAATGGACCAACACCAGCAGATGTCCACTCCTTGTGAAGCTCCCCAAAATTCTTGAATGGATTTTGCTTGTCCCTGTTGCTGGGACATCCAGCTTCTTTAGCAATGACCTTTTGTGGCTTACCCTCCTTGTGGAGGGTGTCAATGTCAATGTCTTCTAGACATCTGTTAAGTCAGAAGTCTTCCCCATAATTGTGTAGACCCAGACTGAGACAATTTAAAGCAGGGGTGTCAAACTCTGGTCATGCAGGGCCGGTATCCAGCACATTTTGGTAGTTTCCTTCCTCAAACACATTCACTCAGCCTGGCAATTAAGGGGTTAACACCTTTGCAGGTGTTTTTAGTTAATTAGCTGATTAAGGTGTGACACCATGATTTTCCAAGATTTTACTTTTACACAATATTCTAATTTTCGGACACACTGAATTTTGGTTTTCATTTCATATCTAAAATGTTACAAATGGGTATAGTGAAATGGAAGACCATTTTTCTTGCTTCTTCTTGGGAAGTGTGCAATTTAATAAAACTAACCTCCTGTTCCTCAAACAGAGCACTGCACATTACCTGACCTTGACTACTGCTACAGTTTTGCCATTTTTAGGGCTTCACACATCTAATTGTAAACAAGACTAAGAGACCTTTGTAGACCTGAAGGTTGGTGATGTTAGATTTCTACAGCCCTCTGTAAAATCAGACTGCATCCTCCATCTTGAGAAAAATATGACGCTGTTGTAACAACCGTCCTCTTCCTCTGTCCTTTAGTTCAAATGAAGGGTGGAATGCTTTAAAGGGCACCAAAATCATATTATGAAAGAGAAGCTTGTTATCCTCTTCTCTTGAATCAAGGAAGCTGCTTTAATATCAAAGTGGGTCAGGCTGTGCAAGCACTGGAGGACTGGGGGCGTTGTTGAGACAGATGGGGATTACGACGTCATTCTCAGGACTAGAATATTCCATCAGTCAGGACAACACGTCTGACCTTGAATAAGCTCTGAAAAGCAGATATTTCGTTATTCAGTAGTACATCGGTCATCTGTAAACCAAATATGTCATCTAGTGGACTGTGATAGATTCATAATGAGTGAGAAATGAGTATGAAATCACTATGGGGCTTTTCAGCAGAGCAAATAAAAAAAATACTTCATTCTGCTTCTAATTTCCTGAGCACAGATTTACCAAGACTGCATGTTTTACACCCACATCAGCACCAAGACCATCTTATTGCAGTAGTCAGCTAGTTAACATGCCCTGGGGTGAAGTTCGGCATGCAAAGAAAGTTACAGTGAAAATTAGGGAGTTAAAAAAACTTGAAGGGATCACTTTCAGGACTAGACTGAATCAATCAATGGCTTTTCAAACATTTATTATGGGTGAAGGAAGAATGTGCGCAAAAAAATGGAAGCAATGTTTGACAAGAAACATGATCGTGCATCATCTTGCCACATGTTAAAACCAATCTTGCCGTTCTTTCCCAAACGCATTTCAGAAAAAAACAACAAAAAAAGAAAAACAACAGTTTAAAAATTTCTCCAACATATTAATAATAAATCATTAATCTTTGAAGAAGCACCATCCTGGGGGAAAAAAGACGTAAAGGAAGAAAAGGCAGGAAGTTAATTACTGTGTGTACAATATCTCTTTCACTTTTCCAGTCATTTCTGATTATAGCCGGCACCAGATGATTCTGCTGCCACCACTCTCACAATCTTAGGACAGTCCTGAGCATTGTAACAGAACAAACATGGTAAGCAACCTTCTCACATGGCATCTCGTATCCCGAAAACACAAACCATTATTCTAACAAATCAGAATAGAGCCATATTACAAGGCCTTAAGAGAACAGAATTGCCTCCTAAAATGGAAAAGGTGCTACATACAGTCTAGGTGATGAACAGTTTGTTTACCGGATGCTTTCTATTATTATAATAAATGGAAATGACATGAGTTGCTTTGGTTGCAATTCGGGACATCTAAAATTACATTATTTGTATGATAACCAAACAGTTAAAAACCCACATCTCACTAAAGATCACACTTCAAAAGTGGCTACCCAATCTCTCTCGCTCACACACAGACTATGACTGAGGCAATCATTTTTCTAATGGATGTGGACAAGTATGTGCCCTGTCTCAATTCTTCTTTTCAGTTTGAGGCTTTATGTCTTTTACAGTCAGATGGGATTGACCTGGGAGAGAGCAAACCCTCCCTTTTTTGAATAGAACATGGCATTACATAAGGCCTCTTTCTGCTTTGACTTCATCAGTTATGCTTACCTCATCATGAAGAGTGGGACGTGCTAGACTAACCACCATGAATGTGTTCTGCAAGTGAAAGAAGGGGTTGCATAAATGTATTATTTAAATTATTCAAATTTAAAACTATTTACCCCTTGATAAATTCCAGTGTTTAAAGCACAGTATCATACAAAGACTGGTGAGAGGACGATTAATCATGAAGGCAAGAAGAAACAAATTCCTGTCATTCTTCTCAAAGTCTTTCAAGTTTCATAAATACAGACACACAAACTGTTGAGTTCTTCTGCAGGTCTGTTATATTTCCCAATTGCCTCTAAATGCACAAAAAGGATATTTTGTTATTGTAATCAATACAATAAAGAGAAATGAAAATCACCAGCAGCATTCTCATTAAAAGTCTCCCAAAATTGATGGCAAAACAAAGAGAAAACAAACATGTTGCAAAATGGATAAAAAGGATGGTTTTGATGAAGGATCATTTGGGATTTTGAGTGTCCAGCGCTCCTTATAAATGTTATGAAAGCTTGACTGCAATCTTCTGCTCCTTCTTCATCATTCTTTGAGCTTCTTTTTCCATTTTTTTCCTCTGCTGTTCCATGGCACGTTTCTCCCTCTCTACCATCTTCTGTTGTCTGTAATCGCCACATGGACAGAATGAATACAAAAATTAAAGACTGTTTTACTTTAGGAATGTCAGTTAAGCTCTTACAAGATGAAAAATGTCACAAACAGGTGTGTCAAAAAGAACATAAAGATACTGCAACACCACTGTAAAAATAAATTAAAACCTAATGCCCACAATGTATCTAAATCTAGAATTTTAAAAGGGCAATGAACATTAAAATCTCACTCTATACTGCCATCTAGTGGGCAAACGGAGATTAATATACCCAAGTAAGTACAGCTATATTTAATCGAGTAGTGCAAAAGCTGTGTCACTGTCTTTTCATAAAGCCAACATTAAATCTGAACCAGCATTACCTGAGTAAAAATTATAGTGGAGTTATACCTTAGCACTTCCTCTGCCTCCCATGCAGCATCAGATTCGTCCTCCCAGGCATTAGTGTCCTCCTGCCAGTTATCCAGGTCCCCCAACTCTGCCTGCAAACCCCACACACACACAGATTCTTAGTAAATTAATTTAGATCAGGTGCTGATGAATAGGGTACACACCTGAAGAGTAGGAGTAGTGTAATGACACATTTAATGAAATGACACATTTTAGCTTTAGGTACTGTGATGTTATGCATTTTTATACTGCACTTATTTTGCTTCAAAGTCAACAGCAAACTTCCCTAAAAGACGAGTACATTCACATACAAAGTGCAACAATGAAATTTTGTGGAGAAAATTAAAGTATTAATACTTTTGCACCATTGCTAAAATCAAAAGAGAAATGATGCCCAAGTAAGAACATTTGTTCAGATCTGAACTCTCCACTCATTATTTTATAATCAACAGGACGGATTTTTAAAAACAGTTTTGGGGTTTATAGGCTTGTGAGTATTAATATACCAGTTAAAAAGCAGACAGTGGATTTTTTTTTACACTGTATCAGTGTGCGATACTTGTTACACACCAAAATAAATCAAACCATTTTTCATTCTGAAGAAATTATTAAATGTTTCAGATGCATCCATGAATGGACATTACCAATAGGCATGTGTGTGTATCTCACACATTCAACTGTGTAAAAAGAAGAATGTGCTCCACGGATGTAACAGGAGAACAGCACTCACTGAAGGCTGGATGAAGGACATATCCTGAGTGACAGCCAATCTGCTGGAGAAGCCTGTAGTACCATCTGGGAGAGAGAAGTTGGCAGGCTCCCTTTTCTTCAAGACAATCTGGCAAAAGGTAAAGACGGGGCAAACATGAGCTTATCACTTCTTTTCTGGACAGAATAAAATCCAAACAAATACGGAAGCCAAATAACCAACTTTCTGTGTTTTCCTGATGGTAGGAGCCATGTCTTTAAAATAGTCTGGTTCTTGTTCCTCCATTTGGTTTTGCTGGGGTGGAACAGCACCATTACCACCCTCAATCTTTATGCTTGTGGGAGCTTCTTCATCCCATGAACTCCACTCTTCAATCTCTGGCTAAGGTAGAAATGCAAAAGAACTGCATATTACATAAAAATACAATACAATAATCTTCTGTATTTAGCAGTACAACATCTTCAAAGCAAACACCATAAAGCAAGTGCATCTCTGAGTTATGTGCTCAGAATCCATTATACTACTTCAGAAATAGCACAAACAAAATTATTTAACTGTAGATTACTGCACAGGATTGTTAGATAACTTCTGAGTAAAGATTGCGTGTGCACTGTGCTTTTTGTGAATTAATGTGAAGGCCTATTAATACTGTAACTTCCTTGTGTCTAAAATTTTTCACATTTAAATACCAATTGTGCTCTGAAGGGATATGAACAATATATGGATATGAATTTTAGGATATGAACAAACCTGTTTAGGCACAGAGGAATAATCAACAGTAGTGGGAAGAGTGATCTGATCACCACTCAGTTTCCTTGATCTTCCAGCCCTATTAACACCAAAGCATAAAAGTAATTAAAGGGTGAAAAAAATGATTTATACTTTTATGAAATACAAAAAACAATCTACATAAATTTTTTTCAGTCTCAAATTTCAACAGACAGAATGTTCTCTATAAAACCATTTTTTCCTCCTTAGTGTTAGTCAATGACAATTTCCATCCCGTTCCTCTGAGACAAGAGAAACCAGATACACATTTTTGAACTGCTACACATGCCACAAAAAACCTGAAGACACATGAAGGTGAATGCAAACTCATGTGGATATAAACTTTATTCATTACTCAGTTTTCCCATCTGAAAGCACATAAAATCATATTTGCCATTTTAACAGTTCAGCTTCCTACAAGCAAATTCTGAAAGTGAACATGGGCTGAAAGCTGATCCCAAAAGTGTTCACGCTCCAATTCAAATTCAAATTTTATTTGTCACATGTATGATGTGTAGTGAAATGCTTTTTGCAACCACCCGTGACCCCCAGATACATAAACACAAATTAAAAACAATGTAAAAGCAATTTAAGAGCAAACAATAAATAGTCCACAATAGAGAAAGAGAATATAAGGGATATAAAACCTTAACAAACCTGTATAAAACATATATAAAAAACCCTACCAAACCTATATAGTGCAAACATTATTCAATATAAACAATATAAACAAATATAAACAAATGTAAACAAATGTGCAAATGAAGACCAATCGCTTCCCTGACCGCAACAGAGAGAACAGTCCATTGCTGGGGTGGCTGAGGTCCTTCACGATCTTCCTGGCCTTGGTCCAGCACCACTTGCTGTAGATGGAGCGCAGGTCAGGGAGCTCAGTGCTGATGATGCACTCAGCTGAACGCACCACCCTCTGTAGATCTCGTCTGTCCTGCACGGTGCTGTTCCCAATGTTTCCCGTCAGGATGCTCTCTATGGTGCAGGAGTAAAAGTTCCTGAGCACCTTGGAGGGCAGTCTGAAGTCTCTCAAGCGCCTGAGGTGGTAGAGACGCTGCCGGGCCTTTTTCACCACAATGCTGATGTGACAGGACAATGACAGGTCCTGCGTGATGTGAACACTGAGGTATTTGAAGCTGTCCACTCTCTCCACTGGGCTCCCGTTGATGACGGTCTGGTAGTTCCTTTCCTGCTTGGTGCTGAAGTCCACTATCAACTCCTTTGTCTTGCTGATGTTTGGAAGGAGATTGTTCCTCTGGCACCAGTTCTCCATATTCCTGATCTCCTTCAGGTACAGTAGGCCGACTCGTTGTTGTCAGAGATCAGGCACCACGACGGTGTTGTCAGCAAACTTAATGATGGTGCTGGAGCTGGTAGTGGCCACACAGTCATGTGTATACAGCGAATACAACAGGGGACTTGGAACGCAACCCTGGGGGGCTCCAGTGCTGAGAGTGAGGGAGGCTGAGACATGTCCACCCATCCTTACTGCATGTGGTCTCCCAGTTAGGAAATTGGAGATCACTGGTACATGGATGAGCTCAGTCCCAGTTGCTCCAGCTTGGTGGTGAGTGTGGAGGGAATTATGGTGTTAAATGTTGAGCTGTAGTCAATGAAGAGCATTTTCACATAATTCCCTCTTCTAGTGTCCAGGTGGGTGAGTGATGTGTGGAGGAGATGAGAGACGGCATCATCAGTTGAACAATTTGCTACATCACTACAGAGGTGAGGGCTACAGGGCGATAGTCGTTTAGAGAAGCAGGGTGGAGTTTCTTTGGGACAGGAACAATGATTGACTTTTTAAAGCACGTGCGAATCACCGACTGCGACAGAGAGAGGTTGAATATCTCTGTGAACACAGGTGCTAGCTGGTCTGCGCAGGCTCTTCAGACACTTGATTTGGCAGTTGATTGAAAGCTTTGGACTCAATCCTACACAATTTAGTCATGTCTGAAAAAGTGCCATTATGCATAAACATTTACTGTATTTTACTTTAAATTAACTTTATACTTTTAAAAAAATCAATAATGTAATAATAACAATTGAATATTAACATCTATAAATTATACTGACTTCTATCCTAAATTCTGTTTGAAAACATTTTTAAATTAGAGGTGAAACCTGTCTAATTTTAACCTGAAAATGAGGGTCTGGGGTTCTCTTTGGTACTGAAGCGTTAGTGTCATCACCCCAAGATCTAAAGAACTCTATAGGCCATCAAAAAAATTGTGAATGCAAATTAGTTTGCACATTAAATAGTTTTTAAAAGATTACGAAATAATTGGAAATAAATTATAATATAAATATAAATGACCGGTTTCAGCTCTACATTAAAATACACTATTGCCAAAAGTATTTGCTCATCTCTCTTGAACACATATATGAACTTAAGTGACATGCCATTCTCAATCCATAGGTTTTTCATATGACGTCAGCCCAACCTTTGCAGCTATAACAGCTTCAACTGGGCAAATTTTCCCCAAGGTTTAGGAGTGTGTTTATGGGATTTTTTTTTTCTTCTACAATTCTTCCACATTTGCACATTTGTGAGGTCAGACACAGGTGTTGGACGTGAAGGCCTGGCTCACAGTCTTCGCTCCAATTCATCCCAAAGGTGTTCTATCGGGTTGAGCTCAGGTCTTCCACACCAAATTTGATCATTGATGTCTTTACAAACCTTGCCTTTTGCTCTGGTGAGCAGTTATGTGGGAACAGGAAGCGGTCATCGCCAAACTGTTTTCACAAAGTTGGGAGCATGAAATTGTCCAAAATCTCTTTGTATGCTGAAGTATAGAGTTCCTTTCACTGGAACTAAGGGGCCAAGCACAGCTCCTGAAAACAACCCCACAACATAATACCCCTCCACCAAACTTTACACTTGCACAATGCAGTCAGACATGTACCGTTCTCCCGGCAACCGCCAATCCCAGACTCGTCTATCAGATTGCCAGATGGAGAAGCGTGATTCGTCACTCCAGAGAACGCATCTCTACCGCTCTAGATTCCAGTGGCTGCGCTTTACACCACTGCATCCGACGCCTTGCAGTGCACTTGGTGATGTATGGCTTGGATGCAGCTGCTCAGCCATGGAAACCCATTCCATGAAGCTTTGGAGATCTGTAGCAATCGACTCTGCAGAAAATTAGCGACCTCTGCACAATGTGTGCCTTATTATCCGCTGACCCCGCTCTATCATTTTACATTGTGGCTGAGTTACTGTCGTTCCAAATCGCTTCCACTTAGTTATAATCCCACTCACAGATGACTGTGGAATATTTTGTAGTGCAGAAATTTCACAACTGGACTTGCACAGGTCACATCCTATCACTGTACCACACTTAAATTCACTGAGCTTCTGAGAGTGACCCATTCTTTCACAAATGTTTGTAGAAATAGTGTTATACACCTGTGGCTATGGAAGGGATTGCCATGAAACACCTGCATTTAATTATTTTGATAGGTGTGAATACTTTTGGCAATATAGTGTATGTTGCATGTCTGAAGAATAACCAAGGTGATGGCACATGAAGTAGTTATGTCAACACAAAATACTTTGTCCCACAAAATCTCATAGAAAGCATAGGGGTGTGTTGTGCACTGAATATATTGATTATGTTTATACATCTTGAGTCTGTTGATACGGTCTCCAAAGAGGCATTTATTAGAAAAGATAGCAAAAAATTTGTCACTGTCCATTTATTTGCAAACTGCACTGATTTGATTGCCACCAAAATATGTTATTGGGATTTGTCTATGAACTCATTTGGTTGGATCAAATAATTACTGAGACTCTGAAAGCTCACAGACAACGTGAACTTGGCATAATATGTTAAACATCATTCAGCTACTGTGCATCCAAGCCAAAAGCTGATACAGATCAAAACAGATTTGGAATGAAATATAAAGCAGTACTTTCCAAATTAAATCATCAGATATCTAACATAAACCAGAACATACTCTATACATGGAGAAAAATAAAACGGGCACAGCAGAATGACATTACAAATATATTAAAGGACACCTTGAGAACAATTCAGGACTTACCTGCATATTAGTCTTTTAAAGAAAGAAAGAATGGATGCTAGGCAAGTGCATATTTTGAACAGGCGAAACTGGGTGATGGCCATATTGAGGAGAAGGTCTGGAAAGAGAGAGAGAGAGAGAGAGAGAGAGAGAGAGAGAGAGAGAGAGAGAGAGAGAGAGAGAGAGAGAGAGAG
>JBBIGC010000007.1:16714847-16726535 GCA_037576955.1 Lepidarchus adonis | reverse complement strand
AGGAGAGAGGGTGTGTGTGTGTGTTTTTGTGTGTGTGTGTGTGTGTGTGTGTGTGTGTGTGTGTGTGTGTGTGTGTGTGCACGCACACTCATTCCTCCTTGCTCTGGCCTGAAGTAATGAGTCACTTCCTCCCAGACTGCTTCAGCTGTCTGTCCCCTTTTCATTACAGCAGTTCTATATCCACAGCACATCAAATGCTCTGAGATCATTACTCGGCCTCTGACAGACTGTAAAATAGATGACAACTGAACCAGCCAGCTCCTGCCAAACTCACACCTCCCACGCCTCTGCTTGGCTGTCCTCCTACAGCCCTCCCTTCTGCTACTCAGAGGGTCTACATATTAAACACATACAGTACATATTATATACTGTAGTTTTTAATATAACTCTGCTTTTCTTCTGAGTGCTTATGACTCATGCAACTGAAGGGCACTCCACAGGTTGGAGTGAACCCCTCTTATTGTGAGAATACAGGGATTGAGTTAATCCAAGAGATTAGTTTTGCTCCAGTGGGATTATATCTGTCTCAGTCTGTTCCACATCATCTTAAAGAGACAAGTCCTGTAATACAGACTCTTCAGATTGGATTAATGAGCCACATGTCCCTTGTAATATAGGGAAACCATTATAACACTTTGTATTATGATTCCTCTTAGCTCAAGTAGAATTTACATAATTATACATGCACTCAACAGCCACTGCGTAGGAACACAATATCTTAATGCACTTGCACATTCAGTTATGAAATTGTAACTTCTTTATATGCTACATTGTAAAAGAGTTGTGTATCTTATTCAAAGGTTGCAGCTCTTCACATTGGAATTTCTGGTAAACATTGATTAAGAGCTTGATAGAGAAAAGTATGATTGTTATTATTGAGTGATTGGTGTGAGTTGTTGATCGTTATGATTGGTTGATTGATTGATATGATTGATGATAAAAATTTCGAATTTTGTTAAATGCAATAAAAACAGATTTGCAATTTGTACTTGATTTTTACTTTTAAAATTTACTTGACAAAATAAATGACTAGAAAATACAAGAAATTACTTTTAATGTTTTGGCTGACCAACTTGATTGTATTTTGTAAATATTACAAACTTACAATTGAATGTCAGCAACAAAACTAACGAAAGGTAAAAAATTTTATAATCCATAGTTTAGAAATCTAGAAAAATCTCTGTCCCTCTAGGTTCAGGGTGAAACTCACTGTAGAATGTGTCACCTTTGAGCCCTCAGAAGACATTGCATAAAAACTGAGCTGCTGTTTTGTGCTGTTGTGGTTTTAGGAGTATTGTCACCTTACACAGCCTGACACAGCACCAAGAAAAACAACCTGAATCTATTACACAAAAGAAAGTACATACATTTTCATGCAGGAATGCTGCTGAGTTCAGAAGGATGAGAAGACAGTGGAAATGTTTGCTGAGGTCACACAAATTTATGTTTCGGCTTGTTTTCAGAAAAAAACACACTGATGTTTATCAATAGAAAAGATGTAATGAAAAGTTCAGAAACAACTAAAAAGTGTAGTTTAGAGGGAAGGTAATGTAACATGGTACCTTCACACATTTTTGAGAGAGCTGCAGGCATCATATTCTTATTTCGATTATATTTACAAAAAAATGGTTCAGTGAAAAACAATTACTGTTTTATTTGTACATTTTTCTTTATTCACTAAATGATCCAGCTCTTCTGCAAATGAGGTTTGTTGATGTTGAATAGGTTGGAAGTCTAAATTAAGCGTCTTATTATTCAGTCAAATCTTACATTTTATTTCACTATACCTCTACTTAAATACAATAAAGTATTAGGTGATTACTGTAACAGGGCCAACAGTTTCTAAAAGTCTTGTCCTTACTTGGTTGCTCTCCACAGGTCATGTCTCAGGCAGAGGGCCAACAAAAGAACCTGCTGAACTCTATCGAGTCTCTGCCCAGCCGTGGGCCACTCTCTTCACTAGACCCTGACCTGCTTCTCCTCAAGGCCACATCTGCAGCCACGCTTAGCTGCCTGGGAGAGTGTCTGAGCATTCTTCAGCACAATGTTAGCCAGGCAGCCCGCAACATCACATCACACACACAAGGGAACACAGGTGAATTAATCCTTGGCCTACTGTTACTTTAGTGTGTGTATGTGTGTGCGCGTGCGTGCGTGCGTGCATGTGTGTGTGTGTGTCTCCCCCTTGAATTTTCCTGATGAGTCCAGACTGACACCAGAGTGCAACTGCTGTACTTCAGCATGACAAGCTTATAATTGCTTTTTAATTGTTTGATAATGAAGTGTTGCCCAATTTTTTATGCGAGACTGACATGGTCTTCACTAAAATTAAGCTGTTTGTCCATTCTAGAAGGTTTAACACTCACTCATTGATTGTATAAGGACTGACCGTCCTTAATCATCTGTCTTCACATCAGTATAGTTTAATTGTTGATGCATTAGTTAACAAGCCAATGCATCATGAAATCTCAGATTTTACTCTGATTTGAGTGAATTATTTAGGTTGCATTTAGGATTGTACACAAAATTAATAAAAGTGAATCAAAGAGCAATTTGTTTGAAAGTAACCTGATTAGACCTGTAGTGCATTATAACAATTCCAGTTGTCCAGTGCAATGGAATCACCATCATTATACCTCATTATACTTTCAGCTTTGCTTCTGTATTATTATTATCTTTTACTTTAAATGACTCATTCTTGGGTTGTTGCCTATTTGTTAGAATGTAAATGTGTCTAAATGTGTTTTTTGTGTGCATTATATGTCTATATGGGTATGTATTTGTGCAGAGAATGTTTCTAGCTGGTCAGGGCTCAAGCCTGCCACAGAGGAGCCACTAAAGAATGGAGGAGTGACAGGCTTGTCCACCTCAAACAGCAGTAAACCACCTGGGTCCCCAGCACACAGGAGCAAAGAGCTGCTCAAAGATTCTGAAGTTCACACATGCACACATTCTGGTAGCTATGCTGTAAGTATTTTATTGCATTTCTTTAACTTTCATTTAACTAGGAAATTCTTCTAGATTAAAATCTCTTTTATGAGGGAGACCTTGCCAAGAAATCATTTATTAGAGAGATACAAAACATAGAACATCAAACATAGAAACAGACAAGAAGTTGCATTTTTAGTTACATAAGTCTTTATCAAAACTTTTTTTATGGAGATACAGTCATTAAGCTGCATTGTGTTCTGAAGATTATTCCATGACAAAGGTGCAAAATAAGGGAAAGACATTCTACCCAGTTCTGAGAAGTTCCTGGGTCTCCTGTATTGCATCTGTTTTTATAGTGACTGTTAGTAAGTGACAGAGGATTACACAAATAAGAAGGGTGTTCATGCAGCTCATGATCAATGGTGTCACATACTTTGGACAGATGAGCAAATAGGACTGCACACTGTATCATTACAGGTACTCATGTGTAGTCAGTATCTATGTGTATGAATTAAGTCACCAATAAGGAAAATAAATGGCCTTCACATTTTCAGTATTAATGAAATGAAAAATAATTAATGGTCATTTTAGGTATGTATTTAGGTAGGTAAGGTATGTTACCCAATTTTTTGTCTGATATTTTTGTACAGTCATGGCTTTTTTGTCCTAAAAATGTATGGAAACCAAAACATGCACACACAGACAGGGGATTCTGAAGAAGGTTGTGCACCTAAAAAGGGAAAGCTGTCTGTAATAGCACTCTCAGAAGAGTTCCCTGAAGCCTTGGCATTGCCATTCTGTGTGCTCCTGCCAAACTTGCTTGGCACAGGCAGTGAGACAAGCTCTAATTGGACGTGCTCTAGTTTTAGCGTCTCTGGCAGGTGACTAAGGAATCCCACAACCATCTCTGAGGGGCGTGAGTCAGTCTGCTCCCTCTGAAAGCCTTTTCTCTTCCCCCGTCTCTGTTTCATCTGCCTCCCTGTCTCTGGAGCTGTGTCACAATTACTGGTGCTATGTGGTGTGTGCCTGTGTTGTCGCATATGTGTCTGAAAGCATATAGTGCATGTGCTGCTTTATGCGTTGCATTAAAAGCCCTGCCTATTAAGATGAAAATTATTTCATTAATATTTGAATGAAATCCAGCTCTTACAGTACACATTAAGGATAACATGAATAGTATGTTACATTAGTGGCGTAGCATTAAAAGGATCTGAGCAGAGTGTGTGTGAAAGGAGCTCCAGACACTAGCTGGGTGTCACAGCCTCTGGCTGAAAGATGCAGGGCTTGAGGTGGTGCAAAAAGCTGTGTCTGGCTTTCTGCCTACACAGACAGTGAAATATGCTGATAGGCCTCAGCACTTATAGCCACTGAAATGAGTCCCATCAATCCAGGCCATCCTGCATAAAGCTCAGCCTGGCTCCAGTCCCTCACAGATCACAATGATCACCTCTTTCATTGGACTAGAGAATGACTCACACCTTACTTAAAGTTTCCAATCCTCCAACCAATTCAGACTCAAACCTGCTTTTTGGCCTCATAAACATGGATGATGTAGCTTATTGTTGCATTATTATTTCCCTTTTTTCAGTACAGCACTCACACGGTAGTGGCACACACACCCACCCACCCACACACCCACCCACACACCCACCCACACACACACCCACACACCCACCCACACACCCACCTACACACCCACCTACACACCCACACACCCACTCACACACTCACTCACACACTCACACACTCACTCACTCACTCACTCACACACACACACACACACACACACACACACACACACACACACACACACACATCCATATTATCTTAATAATACCTCCTCACTGGTGGTTGTGAAGGGGTCCTGGCTAATACTGAGTTGTGTAAAGGGCAACAAATGATACAATGAAACAGATGTACTATTGTTTGAAGGTGTAAACAGTAAAGTGCACCCATATGGTATTGAAGCCAATACATCCAAAATAAATTGTTTATTTATTCTTTTTCAGAAAAAGGAAGCACATTTTTTCACACTTTGCTAGTATTGCCCTCTTTAGCAAAAAATAATATATTGGTGTTTTGTATAAATGTGCACTAGTCTCAGTTATTGGCTTGAGCCTTACTTCAGTCAAGTTCAAGATGCTTGAGGATTTTTGACATGTTTCTTGCATGTCGAAGTGTTTTAAAATCTTACATAACATTTTACTGGGGTTACAAAACTCTACTTTCTCTCTTTAAGAACCATTCCTTGGTTGATTGGTTAGTGTATTTAGGAACATCATCCTGTTGAAAGTCAATCTCTTTTACAACTTTACCTAAATTTGCTGGGGCAGCCAGTACTTGCCAAATTGACAACAATTTAAATTCTATACCGCTAGAATATAAATTTGCTTTTATTGGAATTATTTATTTCATGTATTTTATGTATCTTTTTAAATCACTTTCCAGACATCCATAAGCTTTTCTGAAGGCCTTCAAGAGTTCTTTAAGTCTTGATATGATAACACAACACAAAGGAAACCAGACCCTAGAAATCAGGTTAAAATAAGAGAGATTCAATCTGGGGGCTTGTAAGTGATTTGTTTTTCATTCATTTAAATTATGAAAATGACTATAAAAAGACAATTTTATGTTTCATTTGTCACAGTCAAATTACTTTTATTTGTAGGGAGTGTAGTAAAGATGAAGTATTTGCTTGTTTAAATATGTTGAAAAAATAAAAAATCCTTGAGATAAACTTATTTCTTCATGTGACTGTTAATCATTGCCTGAGGTTGACAATTAGGCTCATAGTAAGAAAAAAATATTATTAAGACTAATTTGCATGTTGTTGCCTTTGGCAGTAATAAAACTGCAGGAGCCAATTTTGTGATATCAAAGTGGAAATACATACTGCATAGTCTGTATGACTGCTTGTGATTGAGCAGTCAAGTAAAACCCTGTAAATCATGAATTATTGGTGCTAAATTCACTGTGCTCAAGAAATTTGCAGAATAATTGAGGCAATTAGGCAGGTGCTTTGTGCAGCAGCTGCTTCAGTGATTTTCGCTGTTGAATGGAAAACTAGTAAAGCATGGTGTAAAACAGCAGTGCAGTCAGAGGCAACATAAATCTAAACTGTGTTAGGGAGACCTTTCTTTTTATCACTGATGGCACTATGCCAAAAAGAAAATGTAAGATGTGTGTGCGAGCATATGTGTATTCCATACACTGTGCAATAAAGCACACTGTATCTGTTTTAATCCTGATAAGGGCCAATAAGTGTTTGTAATTAATTACTCTGACATCTGACTGCGTATTTAGAGAATAATGACCAGCAGAGGGGGTTAGAGAGTCGTTTGGGAATTTGGTGAAATTGCATCCAGGTATTATTTTAAGTAATGTTTACTGTTTAGTATAATGTTTAGTACCAGTGAATGGTACTACTAATAATAATAACAACAAGTTTTATTTATAGAGCACTTTTCATACATTGGGATGCAGTTCAAAATGCCTTACAGAGCAGCTTTACAGAATCTGGGTCTGAGCCCCTAATAAGTAAGCCAAATGCAACAGAGGCAAGGAAAAACTCCCATCATCACCAAATGGTAATAACAAAAATAAATTTTAAAAATAAGAATGATTTGAGTTTAAAGAAGATCAGGAAATTGGTGTATAGTTCTGTTCGTATGGGCTCTCCTAAGTAGGAGTGAGTGGGTTCCAGTGTATCAGGATTGGTCTACATCAGCATGGTCCAGGAAACAGAGTGGAACAAGATGACAAGGTACCAGCAAAAAGCCTGCATCTTGTTATCTAAGTAGGCGTGGTGGATCATAAGGGACCAAGAGTTTACTCAGATACTGTGGTGCAAGACCATTAAATGCTTTGTAGGTTAATAACAGTATTTTATAATCAATGAGAAATTTGATCGAGAGCCAGTGCAGATTAGATTAAATGAGGGCAATGTTATCATATCTTCTAGTTGTATTAAGAGCTCTTGCTGCTGCATTCGGACTAACTGAAGCTTGTTTATGGAGCTACTAGTACACTCAGAGAGTAATGCATTACAATAATCTAACCGAGAGTTAACAAAAGCAGGAACTAGTTTTTCTGAATTCTTATCTTAGCAATATTTCTGAGATGAAAGAAGGCAGTCCTAGTAATGTTATCTACATGGGCTTCAAATTAAAGTCAATAATCACACAAAGGTCTTTCACTGCTGTGCAAGCTGAAACAGAATGGCCCTAATGTGTTTTCGGACAGCTTGCTCCAAACTGTAAGTGGTCCTTATATGAGAACTTCTGTCTTTTTAGAATTTAGCAGTAGGGAGTTTAGAAGCATCCACTGTTTAATGTCCTTTACACATTCCTCGATAACATCAAGCTGGTGCTTCTCATGTGGCTTTGCATAAATGATAAATTAAGAAAACTGAAATGAAATGGGTAACATTTATATATATTGGTTAGTGATATGTTTTGTAAGAGCTACAATTGTGCTCATAAGTTTACATACCCTGGCCAAATTTATGATTTCTTGTCCAGTTGTCAGAGAATATGAATGATTACATAAAACCTTTTTTTTTTCACTCATGGTTAGTGGTTGGCTGGAGCCATTTATTATCAATCAAATTTTTAAAAATCATAATCACAACAGAAACTACCAAAATGACCCTGATCAAAAGCTTACATATACTGGGGCAAAAAGTATTTGCCAAATTGTCCCATAAAAAAAACCCCAAATTGATTTGAGGAAATCAAATTGTACAATTTATAAAGAATGTATTTGTATAGTGGAGCAGAAAATAAATATTTAGCACCTACAAACAAGCAAGAATACAGGCCCTCACAGACCTGGTACTTCTTTAAGAAGCTCTTCAATCCTCTTCTCGTTACCTGTATTAATGGCACCTGTTTGAACCCGTTATCTGAATAAAAGACATCTGTCCACACCTTCAAACAGTCAGACTCCAACCTCCACCATGGCCAACACCACAGAGCTATCTAAGAACGCCAGGGACAAGACTGTGCACCTGAACAAGACTGGGGGAGCCCATCTACAATAGGGAAGCAGCTTGGTGAGAAGATATCGACTGTTGGGGCAATTATTAGAAAATGGAATAAATACAAAATCACTGAGAATCTCCCTCAATTTGGGGCCCCTTACATGATCTCACCTCATGGGGTACAAATTATCTTGAGAAAGTTGAGGAAACAGCCCAGAACTACACGGGGGGAACTGGTCAATGGCCTGAAGACAGCTGGGACCACAGTAACAAAGGTTACTATCAGTAAACACACTACATCGTCATGGATTAAAATCCTGCAGCACTTGAAAGTTCCCCTTCTTAAGCCAGTACATGTCCAGACCCTATATTACTATGCAAATGCCACAAAGTATCACACTTATATGTGATACAATATGCCAAACAGCGCAGAGAAAAGCCTCAAATGTTTTGGCACAAAGTCATTTGGAGTGATGAGACTAAAATGTAACTTTTTGGACACAACCATAAACACTACATTTGGAGGAGTCAACAAGGCCTATAATGAAAGGTACATCATTCCTTCTGTGAAACACGGTGATGATCACTGATGTTTTGGTGATGTGTGAGCTACAAAAGGACAGAAAATTTGGCCAGAATTGATGGCAAGATGAATGCAGTAGGTTATCAAAAAGATACTGGAGGAAAATTTGCACTCATCAGCCCAGAAGGTGCGCTTGGGACGCACTTGGACATTCCAACATGGCAATGATCCAAAACACAAGTCCAAGTTGACCTATCATTGCCTACAGCAAAATAAAGTGAAGGTTCTGGAGTGGCCATCTCAGTCTCCTGACTTCAATATCATTGAGCCACTCTGGGGAGATCCTCAAATGTGCAGCTCATACAAGACAGTCCAAGAATTTACTGGAACTGGAGGCTTTTTACAGCAAGAATGGGCAGCTTTACCATCTGAAAAGATAAAGAGTCTTATCCACAACTACAAGAAAAGATTTCAAGTTGTCATTGATGTTAAAGGGGGCCAGACGCAGGTATGTAAACTTTTAGTAGGGTAGTTTGTGTTGTGATAATGATTTAAAAAGAGTAAACACAGTTGTTTCATAGTAAATGGCTTCAGCCAAGCTACTAACCATGAGCGAAAAAAAAGGTTTTTTTGTGTTGTCCTTCATATTCTCTGAAAAATGGATAAGAAATAATTAATTCTGTCAGGGTATGTAAATTGAATGAATGGAATACTTTAATAAATAAATAAATAAATAAATGTTTTTAACTGTATTAAAAAATTATTTACTGTGGATGCCTGGTGGATTTCAATCGCTATTGTATATTGCAATGTTTTGTGCCATAAAACCTAAAGGCTCCTCCCCCAGTCCTTTTTTTGTTTAATTTTAGGGACCTTCAGTAAAGCTACGCTTTGCTTTTTGATCTTAAGGCTCGATTTGGGGTTTATTACACAAGTCGCTATATGTATTTATAAACCAGTAAGAGAATTTAAAAATGAGACCGGTAGCCAGTGTAATGAAGCTAAAACAGAAGTTTCTCTTTTTTTCATACCTCTGTACTCTGCAGCATTCTGGACAATCTGTAGACTGTTGATTGTGTTTTTTGGTAAACCAGTGAACAGAGCGTTACAGTCTAGCCCTGAAATACTAGCATGGAGCGGTTTTTAAGCATCCTGTTGTTTAAAAAAGGTTCTAAATCGACATCTATTTCTTAAATGGAAGAAAACTGTTTTAATCATTTTATTTATGTGTAAACTGGAGGTCTTGTACCCCTACGAGGTTAAGCTTTCTTTGTCCCTAACTTCTGCCTTTGGACCACAGTTCAGAGCTTGTTCACCATGCATGATATGACAGCCTGTTTCCCCAGATCCATCAGGGGAAAATTCAGTCAGCAAAGCACCAGCAGAGAGGAGAAAAACACAGTGGAGTGTTACGAAAAGGCCTGTCAAACCCACACACACCCTGCGTACTTGACAGTAGAGACAGTGCTGGGTGTCCATGGCAAGACTCAAACCCATCATCATGTCTCTGGGGTTCTCAATAAAAGAGAACAGAAAGGGGCATGGCCATGTCTATTTAAAGTTTTTTTCTGCAGATCAGACTTTCTAGGTTAGTCAGATGATGAAAAGTACTATGATAATCTTTTTTCTCATGTACTATGTAAACACAGAAGGGCTACTGTAGCTCAGATTGCTAAAAACGTTAGCATAGGTCATTTGCATGTATCAGTGTTAAAGGCACAGTATAAATAAAAAGGAAATGAATAAAAAGATCATGTTCTGTTTCCCTAAGGTGGAAGGAGAAACTGTAAAATGGTCATTTAAAGTCATATTTTTTGGTACATAAAAACTAACACACGGACTTAATTAAAAAACAAAAAAACAGAAATCGCAGGATATGGGTACATGAAGCACTGGACCTGACTGGTGCGTGGATTAATCATCTTATTGTGAAAAATATACAAAATGATGTTATGCCAGATAGTGTTGTCAAAGCAATTGAAGGCTTAAAACACCATCCCAGAATGAGTAAAGGGTAGTAGAAGGAGAGGTAATTGACACTGCAAGTGTGGTGGATCTCCACATTGCGTAAGCGCTCTCCTTAAGCACTTCTCTGGAGACTGCTGCTGATCATTTATTCATAGCAATGGAGTGTTTTTAAATGCAGCTCCACCTCCTCTTCTGCTGCCTGCTCAGGGACTCAGATGGGACAGCAGGTCAAGTGCAAAGAATTGTTCACTGATCTTCGCGTGAGAAAACGTGCACACACACTCAGGCACTGAACGGTATGTATCGCAGCTTACAGCATGGCATGAGATATTGCGTAGCAATGCTTTTTACTGCTGCCTCTCCCACTGGTGGGCTCCCTGCTTTACCTTCATCATTCCTCCTCTTTTATTTTTTATTTTCTCATCTCTACTTGCCTTGCTCCTGAGGAAGTGTGTTGGAAAGGGACACAGTAAAAAAGAGGCTTGCTAGGGTCATGTATGCGCTTCCTTTTGTCCTTCATTCAACACACTCTTCTCTCTCAGATATAAGTGTGTGTTGGGGTATGTATGCGTGTGGAAAACACTTGAGTGTGCGCTATGCCTACACTATACGTGTCACCCCACCAGAGACTTGCTTTAACAGAAACAGTTTATAGTATTTAGGTGTTTTTACTCATGTTACTCTTTTCTTTATTATATATGAACTAGTTGGCAGTATTAACAGTTATAACAATAACATTTTATGATAAATAATACACAGGGTGTTTTAATAAAGCATAACAAAACATAACACCCTAGCATTATTATAAATATAACATCTTTATACTCTGAGAAATATTCACAAAACAGTGTCACAACTTTTTTCTGACATCTCATTTGTCAAAAATAAAAAACAAAAAAACAAAGCCAGTAGAGCTTTTTAGAATACACATGATGTCCATTCACTGTTTCTTACAAAGAATTATGCTGCACTAATTCAATTTAAGCAGGAAATTGTATTACAGGAGCTTGTAATTAAACATTTTACTGATCATTGTTCCAGAAGAATGGTTTATCACAGTATGTTCAGAAAAAGTTTTTGAAACATAATGTGACATAATTCATCTCAATACCTCTAAATGTCATTTTGCCCAGCTTTTCTACAGTTCTACAGCCACTTCATGCAGTTAAGCAGGGCCAAATACAGTGGCTTGCAAAAATATTCTGCCCCCTTGAACTTTTCCACATTTTGTCACATTACAGCCACAAAAATGAATCTATTTTATTGGAATTCCACATGAAAGACC